>JAVTVY010003345.1:0-32129 GCA_036873755.1 Hanleya hanleyi | reverse complement strand
CAGGTGATTAAACCATCAATTAGAATGTGATATGGCAGATCTTCAGGTGATTAAACCATCAATTAGAATGTGATATGGCAGATCTTCAGGTGATTACACCATCAATTAGAATGTGATATGGCAGATCTTCAGGTGATTACACCATCAATTAGAATGTGATATGGCAGATCTTCAGGTGATTACACCATCAATTAGAATGTGATATGGCAGATCTTCAGGTGATTACACCATCAATTAGAATGTGATATGGCAGAGCTTCAGGTGATTACACCATCAATTAGAATGTGATATGGCAGATCTTCAAGTAATCCCATTAATCTCAATCTGCTCTCCCATTTCTCACCAATTTCTACTGTTGATTACCAGTTCATGTATAACTTTCCCCACTCCTGACAGGATTATTCTCCTCATGTATCTTCTCAATTATATCACTGCTAGCTAATTCAGGTATAACCTCTAGAACACTTCTGTAATCTGACAAGTTTTAGGACATTTCTGGGGGTAATGTATTGGTTGATGTACAGCAAAGATAAAACCTAGGAATGAAGGGAAGTAACTTAGTATATGAATTACTTCAATGTCTGTAGGAAATAGGCTGGCAGGGTACCTCGTACAGTTAATCTGTCTGGCATTCCACATGTCCTGCTTGAGGTGATCACATATAGTCGTGTCTATGAATGTATTAGGTCCATTTTTAACAGTTTGTGTGTACTATTCCAGGATACCCTGGATGAGGCGAGAGAAGAGATTGAGTTTTTGCAGCAATACAAGAATGGCTATGACAATCTACAGGATGGTAATTGGTCCCTTCATTTCATGTATTGGAATCAAGCTTTTACGTTGGTGGATTACACAATTGAATATTGATGTCTTTGCCCCATGGAGGCTTACTACCATTGCCCCATGGTGACACCATTTGACGCCCCTTCCTAGTCCATGATGACACCATTTGACGCCTTATGTAATAAATTAATTAATTAACCTCATTAAATAATATTTTATTTTAGAAAATATTAAACATGCTAAATTATTGGTCACTGTAAAAATAATAAAAAAATAATAATAATCCTTTGACCCCCAGCCCTCCAATAGATTTGTGCCTGACAATTTACAGGTGATCACCAGAAAGGTCTATGGGGCAGCCTAGAAAAGCCTGTATGGTTTAGAACGGGGTGTCAACATGGGGCAAAAAGTTAACTGGTGTGCTGTTCCGTTGTTACTGGTGAGAGTTCAGTTTCAATAAACTTAGTGTAAATAATGATACCAGAAGATACCGTCATGAATATGCTCTCACCTCTAGTAGCATGTCTTTACATCCCCTACACTAAGATGATATACCAAGATTCCGATATTGTCTTGTCAGACACAAAAGCTACATGTATTGAAACTGCTTGTGGTATGTCAAGATATCTTTCTCTTTTTTAAGCCTTTTCGGAGAAAACAGAAGCGGAAGGTCCAAGAAGAAAAACAAGAGCAGTGATATCTACAAAAAGGGTAATTCTTTTTATGTGGTTTTATTATAAGCGTTCAGAAAGCCTTCATAATCTATGATCTTTCCGAATATGCCCATATTTGAGCGTATGAAACACCGGGCAATGTGTTGTATATTTCACCTCCTCTGATTGTTTTGAATTCACATTTTTGTATCCATATTTTTTTTAACTTTAAGAGCCACCCCCATGTCATATCCGTCCGGAACTTCAAAGATTTTGTCCTCCAGCTTTTTCTCTGTATAACCTAGGCCTTCGTCAAAATATATCGAGGTGGCATATCACACTTGAACCCCATCCATTCATTGGCTGTTATTTTAAATGGACGGTTTGAGTAATAGCTCCATCTACCTATTTATATATGACATGGAGTGACACATTTTTATCTCGCCTTAAGAAGTAAAGGGGAGATATTGTGAGGGGGGAAAGAGGATGTCGTCTGCCTGGAAATGATAAGGTTTTTGGTTTAGTAAATTAAAACAAAAATTAGAAAAAATATAAAAAAAATATGGGGGGTGGGTATGCCACCTGGGGGTACTACCCCTGGGTTGCTCCAATGTTAAAATCCCTATGATAGAGTTTTGTGTTTAGCTGAAGTGCACATGTACATCTGTACTTAGAAAGTTTGCTGCAGTTGTCAGCTGTCACTGAATGATTATGAAACTCGGTACACATGTTTCTTATGATTAGAGGATGTACCTGTGCTATTTTTGAGAAGAAATATTAATTTTTCTCCAGATTATGGCAAATGAATGAGTTTTCTATTTAGGTGAATTGTACATGTAGGCCTCTATATGTATACATGTACATGGTAAGTTTGCTGCAGTTGTCAGCTCTCATTGGATGATTACAAGACTTGGTACACATGTTTCTTATGATTAGAGAATGTACCTGTGCTATTTTTGAGATGAAATATTAATTTTTCTCCAAATTATGGCAAATGATAGAGTTTTACGTCTAGCTGAAGTGCACATGTACATCTGTACACCACAGTTTGCTGCAGTTGTCAGCTGTCATTGAATGAGTGTTTCTTATGATTAGAAGATGTACCTGTGCTATTTAGGAGATGAAATATTAATTTTTGTTCAAATTTTGAGGGTTTTGTCTAAGTAATCTGCCAATAATAATGTACATGTATATACATGTACACCTGTACATGGAAAGTTTTCTGAAGCTGTCAGCTTTCATTGGATGAGTTTGACACTTGCTACCCAAGTTCAATGTGATTCGAGGATGTGCATGTGACATTAAATATGAATTTTTGTCCTAATTATTGCAGTTTAGACTTTGTACCTCTCCATTGATAAGGTTTTTGTTGGGCAAAAATTTACATGTAGATCTGTACATGGAAAGTTTGTTGAACCTTTTGTGGGATGATTATAAAACTTGATGGACATGTTTCATGTTTTCCTAGGTCACAGCTCTCCCGCAGTAATCCCACATGGGACTGACCTATCCAGCTGTATTCCTAAATGGCATTGGCCTATCCAGCAGTAGTGCCACACGGGACTGACTTATCCAGCAGTAGTCCCATACGGAACTCAGCTATCCAGCAGTAGTCCCAGACGGAACTGGTCTATCCAGCAGTAATCCCATTTGGGACTGGCCTATCGAGCAGTAATCTCGCACAGGACTGACCTATCCAGCAGTAATCCTAAATGGCACTGGCCTATCCAGCAGTAATGCCACGCGGGACTGACCTATTCAGCAGTAATCCCAGACCGGACTGGCATATCCAGCAGTAATCCCACATGGGACTGGCCTATCCAGCAGTAATCCCACATGGGACTGGCCTATCCAGCATTAATTCCACACGGGACTGGCCTATGCAGCAGTAATCTCACACGGGATGGACCTATCCAGAAGTACTATGACACTGGACTGCAATATGCAGCAGTAATCCCACATGGCACTGACCTATCCAGCCATAATCCTACATGGGACTGACCTATCCCGCTGTAATCCCACACAGGTTTAGCCTATCCAGCAGTAATCCCACATGGGATTGGTCTCCCCAGCCGTAATCCCACACAGGGTTGCCGTATGCAGCAGTAATCCCACACTGGACTGCCTATGCAGCAGTAATCCCACACCGGACTGTCCTATCCAGCATTAATCCCATACAGGACTCATCTATCCAGCAGTAATCCCAGACAGTACTGGCCTATCCAGCAGTAATCTCACTTGGGACTGGACTATCCAGCAGTATTCCCACAGGGGACTGATCTATCCATCAGTAATAACACACAGGACTGGTCCACCCAGCAGTAATCCTACACAGGACTGGCCTATCCAGCAGTAATCTCACATGGGACTTGCTATCTAGCAGTAATCTCACACTGGACTGCCCTATGCACCAGTAATCCGACGGCACTGACCTATCCATCCTACATGGGATTAACTTATATGCCAGTAATCCCACATGGGACTGATGTTATTGTCTGTACCAGATAATCTATTCCAGACATTATTGTCTGTACCACATCACCTATTCCAGACCTTATTGTTTGCTCTACATGTGTGCTTTCAATACTGCTGCACCTTCGGCGGATGACCCCGCAAGGCGAGATGTTGGGGTTCTCAGAACGCTTGTTTTATTTCACAACAGTTGTAACAGGAATGGGTCTTCTAATAAGTTTTGAATGCACATTCACTAGTCTTTACTCATGTCATAAAATTATTGAAGACATGTAAAATTATTCCTATTTAACCAAAATAGCTACTATTTTGACAAATACCTGACATTTATTGTCAAAGGAAAACAAGTGTCAATAGAAATGCACAGTTGATGATATAATCAACTGTAAATAATTTACAAAGTGTACATGTAGTCTTTCACAAATTCCCTGTTAACTTACACTGACTTGACACTGATTAGTACACACAAGTGATATCAATGGTGATGCCATTGTCAAGGTGAAGAACAGCGGCAGCGCTGATTGATAACTTTGGTCACTCGATCAGTAATAGGACACATCTGCCCATTTCTGTTTGCCCTGCTTTTCTCTTGTCAGAGCTGTGGGCCAGTCCACTGGAGGCTTGCAGATACAATAAATAGAACATTTTTCAATCGATATAAATGACTTTAAGCTAGATTAACATACGGTCTTGTTGCCACACTTCACCTAACACTTCAGCACAGTCAGATTTGAAGATTTCACAGAGCAGTGTTGGTTTGAGGCAGTTCATATTGGGTCATATTGTTCATGTATTCCAGTGTAATATTATAGCTTGGTCAAATTTGCTCTATTTTCAGGCCAATCTGATCTCAAACATCCAGTCAGCTCAGAATATAGAACAACAAATGCTCAGCGTGATGAATGCTACGATGGAAGGTTGGTATGAGAAGCATTAACCCTTTCACTGTTTAACCTGGTTTCACCTGCCATGTTACGGCCTTTACAAAAATACTGTACACTTAGATTTGTCGTCCATGCTTTGGTGTCGAACAAAGAGGAAGTGACGTTGGGAGATCCGCCAGTAACGACGGAATTCTAATCTCGCTTGACCAGCGTGTGTCTCAATGCATAGAAATACGCCCACCGATGTAACGGCGCTGTCATAGAACGACTACAAGCCTGGACGTACGCTACACGTCATAAACAGAGTGCACGTCATCAACAGTAAAAAGATTAATTTTAGCAAAATGTTTATCTCATGAATAGTTGACATTTATGTTGTTTTTTTCAAAAAGGATTAATTCATACTTCACCAAGACTATGGAAAATTGATTAATATGGCATTTAATTGACAGAGATAATATTCAAACTGCTAATTTAATTAACTGAATTATACCTTTGGTTGGATTATCGTGAAGTATCTAATGATATTCCATTGAACATATTCAGAATTTGACAGATTCCTGGAGAAACATAAACAGGATCTGGCAGAGAAAGAATTACATGATGAGATGACAGAGAATGAGATGGACTTACAGGAGATGGAGATAGACCAGGCTGACCAACAGGTGACCACAACATAGCTGTCACTTCAGTGGCAAGCTCCTTATATCCTAGATTACTGCCACTGGTTTTATGCTCCATTGAGGCCACATGCTAGAGTCTGGGGACACTTTGTGTAATACTTGTCACACTTCTCGAGGATGGTTGGATGGATTTACTTGGGCACGCGTTCATGTTTCTATAGGCACTGGTCATGCACAACCTCTTATGCAACCTTTTCCCCCCACAACTCGCTACACTTTAGAGCACATATACATTTGCAACCGCCCCTATAGTGTCTTTGACTTAAATCTACTCTCTGTTCAGTTAGCTCATAAGCTCTTGCTTGTGTTGTCCGCTTGATGCTATTTCTATCCCATGATTATAGCCCCAATTAATTCTTCATTGGATACAGGGAACAAGCTCACGGATCCTCTTCCCTATTCTTAGCATACAAGGAAAGGATTGGAATTGGCTATTTGGGGATAATAGCCCTGTGAGGCTCCCGGGGATTGACCTGGGCTATTGTTGTGCACACTCCAGGTCATAGTAAGAATAGGTCTCAGCTCCTCAGAGAGCTTGTCATAATAGGACCCCAGCCTCGGGTCTCGGGTGTTGAAAAAAATAGGACCCTACCCGTGTGGTTTCCAGGTGTGAAAAGGAATAGGAACCAATGTTGTGATATGACTGAAATAGTGTTGTAAGCGACATTAAATCATATTCACTCACTCACTTTGTTGATAATAAATATCCTATATGCAGATAGGGGTAATGTGCTTACATTAATACAAATGTTTGCATGTTATAGGTTATAATATTTATGAGTCATGACAAATCATCTACTTACCCAGATAAGAGAATTGTGACAACTTTGTACTACCCAAATTGACCCAAAATATTAAGACTTACTATAAATATTAAGAATATTAGTGTCATAGAGTGTTTGTACCACTGCCCCATCCTGATGCATTTGACACCGCAGTCTCATACATATGGCAAGCCAAAGTGCTTTTTATTCCGAATTTCCGATATCGGGAATTCAATTCCCGATATCGGAAATTCTAATTTCTGATATCGGAAATTGCAATTCCCGATATCGGAAATAGAATTTCCGATATCGGGAATTAGAATTTCCGATATCGGAAATTCAGTGACAATTTTCGATATCGGAAATAGAATTTCCCATATCGGGAATTCAATTTCCGATATCGGGAATTCAATTTCCGATATCGGGAATTCAATTTCCGATATCGGGAATTCAATTTCCGTTATCGGAAATAGAATTTCCCATATCGGAAATTGTCACCGAATTTCCGATATCGGAAATGAAAGCCTGAAAGCTTTACAAAACCTAGGGGTGCATTCCACACCTAAATCTGAATCTGAATCTGAAACCTAAATGATGTGCGGCTAAAAACAGGCATGGGTTCGGATCTTCGACCATATATAGATGTAAAATCTTTAACAAAAACCTTGTAAACGTATATATTTTCTAAATGGGCACACTCGTGCCATTATTTCAGGGGACTTGTGAGCTATTGAAATTGAAAAGGAAAGACGTGCAATCCTCCTTAGCCCTTCTTCAACTTTTCTGAAAAACATGAAATGATTTTCTTTTTATGTATGTTAAAGTGTTTCCCTTCCAAAGGACAATTTAATAGGGCGAAAAAAATAGGGGATCGACCTACTCGTTTTTTGTAAAATTTTATCGCCATAGAGGAATCATGATTTTCGCTTCCAGAAAAAGTGCGGATTTTGGTCCTCCAGATATTCAATTCCATTTGCGTACACTTCGCCATCCATAAGATGGCTTGCGAATCGTGAGTCTCCATTATTGCGGAGCGATATCCGGTATATTACGGGATTCTGTTCGGCCTTCATCCGGCAGAGAACAGACTCGAGAAATCTGATAAATTACAGGTTTTCAAACCACTTGGGAAACAGATATAGGCTAGGCTTACAAAATGTATAGGTATAAATAACTTTCGTATCACCCAAGAGGTGTGGTAGATCTGTAATTTTCAACAAGTAGGGCATCACATGATTCGAAAATGGCGAGTTACATTGGGGTGACGTCGGTAGACTTCAGCTGATTGGCTGACGAAGTTACGTGGTATTGATTTCTGGAAATTCCCTCTCGCACTTGCCGAAAGTAGGCTGTAAATGAATACACACGATCCCAGGGTCAGTCTTACCGCGTATAGATGACCGAGATGGTTACAGGTTGATTCAATTCCGGATACGATTAACTCTGTAGTGGCGAGTGGGTGCGATCAACAAGCAATTGTTATATCCTCGTTTGGAGAAATGGTTACGTCCAGCTGGGTGATACTATAGATATCAGTTAGTAGAAAGGTAAGAAGAATTACCTTGCTGTCAAAATCGGGCGATCTTCCTTATTATAAAATTAGGGAGGGACCACTTTGTACGAAACCGTGGCAAGTGTGGAGTGCACCCTAGAGTTGCAATTCCCGATATCGGAAATTCAATGACAATTTCCGATATCGGGAATTGCATTTCCGATATCGGAAATTCGATATCGGGAATTGAATTTCCGATATCGGGAATTGTCTCCGAATTTCAGATATCGGAAATTGCAATTCCCGATATCGGAAATTCAATTTCCGATATCGAAAATTCTAATTTCCGATATCGGGAATTGCAATTTCCGTTATCGGAAATTGAATTTCCGATATCGAGAATTCAATTTTCGATATCGGAAATTGAAGGTCATGAATTTCCGATATCGGAAATTTTAATTCCGATATCGGGAATTCAATTCCCGATATCGGAATTTCTCGAATAAAAAGCACTTTGGCTTGCCATACATACATGATGATACCATTTGAGGCTTTGAACTAATTACTAAATTCAATAGTTCCACTCATTATTATAAAACATAGTGGATTTGTGTGAAGTGACCTCAACTTAACTCCAGTGTTCTATCCATAGCAGTGCGACAGACTGTGACCGCATTGGCAGAATCCCAGTAAAATGAATGAATTATGTAATTAAACTGTAGTAAACTCTGGATTAAGTGTGCCAGTAAACCTATCAGTGTTATCTTGTTAAGCAACATTAAGCTCGGCCAACACTTGGATGGGTGATCGGGTGCTGTACTGGCTGGTCTGATCAGTGTCCAGGGTAATAGGAACTGTGATCACTCTTGTGTTCTGGCACATGTATGCACCGTCATGATATGACTGAAACAAGGTTGAAAACGACGTTAAACCCTACTATTCACTCACTCACTAGTATGGTAATTAAGCTTAACATGGTACTGATATGAAATAATCCCATTTTGGTAAGGACAACTTTGTGATGGAGCCTCCAGATGTCCAGAGAAAAAAGCAATCTGTGGTTGTTCAGCTTAACTAGCATTCTATTATTAATTGTCTACTTCATGAAAAGTTCTCATAACTTCTATACATTAATTGGGATATTGAATGAAAATACAATCAGTCCAGAATTGGTTGAGACTGTGGATATGACTGTATATTTCCTGCTACTGTTTCAGTAATTGCCGTTGGACAAAATTTTACTTGAAATAACTGTAATAAAATATTGAATGAAAATGTTGAAATTTGTCAGTACATCCAGTTTGTATTTGATTGAGATTGTGAATTCATTATTTGTTACATGCCGTTTCAGTTATTGTTGGTGCAGGAGCGTTTCCGTCAATCAGTGGAGGAAATGAACACAGAACTAGAGCTGACACGTAATCATATGACCATGTTAAAGGAACAACTACAGATCCTGGAGGAGAACAAGCCTACCTTACCGTCAGTAGTATTGAACAAACCCACCTTACCATCAGTACTATTGAACATACCCACCTAACTGTCGGTACTATTGAACAAACCCATTTTACCATCAGTAGTATTGAACATACCCACCTTACCATCAGTAATATTGAACATACTCAACTTACCGTCAGTAATATTGAACAAGCCCACCTTACTGTCAGTAATATTGAACATACCCACCCTACCATCAGTAATATTGAACAAGCCCACCTTACTGTCAGTAATATTGAACATACCCACAATATCATCATTATTATTGAACAAGCCCAACTTACTGTCAGTAATATTGAACAAACCCACCTTACTGATAGGAATATTGAACATACCCGGCTTACCGTCAGTAATATTGAACAAGCCCACCTTACTGTCAGTAATATTGAATAAACCAACCTTACCGTCAGTAATATTGGTTAAACCCACCTTACCATCAGTAATATTGAACAAACCCAATTTACCGTCTGTAATATTGAACATACCCACCTTACTGTCGGTAATATTGAACAAGCCCTCCTTACTGTCAGTAATATTGAATAAACCCACCTTATCATCAGTAATGTTGAACAAACCCACCTTACCATCAGTACTATTGAACATACCCACCTTACTGTCAGTAATATTGAACAAGCCCACCTTACTGTGAGTAACATTGAAGAAACCCACCTTACTGTCAGTAATATTGAACAAGCCCACGTTACCGTAAGTAATATTGAACAAGCACACCTTACTGTCAGTAATATTGAACAAATCCATGTTACCGTCAGTATTATTGAACAAGCCCACCTTACTGTCAGTAACCTTGAAGAAACCCACCTTACTGTCAATAATATTGAATAAGCCCACCTTACTGTCAGTAATATTGAACAAGCCCACCTTGCTGTCAGTAATATTGAACAAGCCCACCTTTCTGTCAGTAATATTGAACAAGCCCACCTTGCTGTCAGTAATATTGAACAAGCCCATCTTACTGCCAGTAATATTGAACAAACCCACCTTACTGTCAGTGATATTGCACAAACCCACCTTACTGTCAGTAATATTGAACAAGCCCACCTTACTGTCAGTAATATTAAACAAACCAATCTTACTGTCAGTAATATTGAACAAGCTCACCTTACTCTCAGTAATATTGAATATACCCGCCTTACCGTCAGTAATATTGAACATGCTCATCTTACTGTCAGTAATATTGAACAAACCCACCTTTACCGTCAGTAACATTGAAGAAACCCACCTTAGCATTGGTAATATTGAACAAACCCACCTTACCATGGGTAATATTGAACAAACTCACCTTACTGCTAGTAACATTGAACAAACTAACCTTACCATCAGTAATATTGAACAAACCCACCTTACCGTCAGTAACATTAAAGAAACCCACCAAAGCATCGGTAATATTGAACAAACCCACCTTTACCATTGGTAATATTGAACAAACTCACCTTACTGCTAGTAACATTGAACAAACTCACCTTACCATCAGTAATATTGAACAAACCCACCTTATCATCAGTAATATTGATCAAACCAACCTTACCATCTTTAGCATTGAGCAAATCCATGTTATGATCAATAGCATTAAGAAAACCCACCTTACTGTCAGTAGCAATGAGCAAACCCACCTTACTGTCAGTAGCAATGAGCAAACCCACCTTACTGTCAGTAGCAATGAGCAAACCCACCTTACTGTCAGTAGCAATGAGCAAACCCACCTTACTGTCAGTAGCATTGAGGAAATCCACCTTGCCATCTGTAGCATTGAGCAAACCCACCTTACTGTCAGTAGCATTGAGGAAACCCACCTTGCCATCTGTAGCATTGAGCAAACCCACCTTACTGTCAGTAGCATTGAGGAAACCCACGTTGCCATCTGTAGCATTGAGCAAACCCACCTTACTGTCAGTAGCAATGAGCAAACCCACCTTACTGTCAGTAGCATTGAGGAAACCCACCTTGCCATCTGTAGCATTGAGCAAACCCACCTTACTGTCAGTAGCATTGAGGAAACCCACCTTGCCATCTGTAGCATTGAGCAAACCCACCTGTCAGTAGCAATGAGCGAACCCACCTTACCATCTGTATAGCATTGAACAAACCCACCTTACCATCCGTAGCATCAAGCAAACCCACCTTACTGTACGTATCATTGAGTAAACCCATCTTATAGTCAGTATCATTGAACAAACTCACCTTATGGTCAGTAACGTTGAACAAACCCACCTTACTGTCAATAATATTGAACAAACCCATCTTACTGGCAGTAAAATTGAAGAAACCCACCTTACTGTCAGTAATATGAAACAAACCCACCCTACGGTCAGTTTCATTGAACTAACCCACCTGACAGTAATATTAAACAAACCCATCATTAATATAGTCAGTAACATTGAACAATTTCACCTTGCAGTCAGTAACATTGAACGAATCCACCTTAGTTACATGCCTTACTGTCCGTAATATTGAACAAACCCATCTTACTCACTGTTAGTAAAATTAAAGAAACCCACCTTATTGTCAGTTATATTGAACAACCCTATCTTAATATTAGTAATATTGAACAAACTTGCCTTTCTCTCGGTATCATTGTATGAACTCAACTTACTGTCAGTTACATCGAACAACTATACTGTCAGTAGCATTGAACAACTATTCTGTCTGTAACATTGAACAACTATTCTGTCAGTAACATTGAACAACTAATCTGTCAGTAACATTGAACAACTATTGTCAGTAACATTGAACAACTATTTTGTCAGTAACATTGAACAACTATTCTGTCAGCAACATTGAACAACTATACTGTCAGTAACATTGAACAACTTACTTTCAGTAACATTGAACAACTTACTGTCAGTAACATTGAACAATTCACTGTCAGTAACATTGAACAACTTACTTTAGTAACATTGAACAACTATTCTGTCAGTAACATTGAACAACTTACTGTCAGTAACATTGAACAACTATACTGTCAGTACAAATTCATCTTGCCATTGATATCATTGAACAAACTCAGCTCACCGCACATAACACTTTCACCATGGAATACATGTAGATGTTCTCAATAATGTTAATATCATTACCACATGCAGCCATAAAAACCCTGAATAGTCATAAAAAAATGGAATGAAATTCTGAATTGTTATATAAAATGGCTCTTTTCGGAAGAGTCATAAAACAGTATATCATGTCTTGAAAAATAGTTCTCATTGTGGTAGTGTTTCATATTTTCAGAGAAAAGAGGGCAAAGAATGCACGAAAACTGGTAGAAAAACAGGTATCCGGCAAGACAGATGATTCCTATACAGACCGACCAGTTAGAGAAGGTGTGTAAAGTGGAATAAAAATGTGATAATTATGATATTATGGGGACAAACCTATTGATTTACTCTCAAGTAAAACAATCGTCATGTAATATTGTTACCTTAGATGAACAAGACTGCACAATTGCAAATCTCTTTCCAAATATCATTAATGATCGCTTGATTTGTTTTTGGTTTTTGTACAAATTTCCTATTTCAGTAGTGACTATTGAAAAATCCAAGACCACAATAAATATGTGTTGGTCATGCTGTTCATATTCTTGATTAGCTTCCTTCATACTGCTGAATGTTTTGTTCAGACTATTGGTGCTTTTGTTCATACTTTCCTTTGTTCTATTGCATTGCTCATACTGTTGACTGATTTGTTCAGACAACTTTTATATTGTATTGTTCACACTGTTGGTTTCTTTTGATTTCTATTGATAATTTAAATAGACAAGCTGATTTTGTTGCTTATAACACTGGTTGTTCATTCATATCAGTGGTTGTCATTCTGAGTTCAGCCAGTTGTTCAGACAATATCTCAGTTGTAGTTGCTGAGAATATTGTGTTGTTCAGACTAAGTGGCTTTGTCTAGTGTTATTTATGATGTTCATAATAAGCAAAATTAACATTGTTGTTTGTTTAGATTTGGCATTGTTCAATTTATCACTGTTTATTGTTCAGATGCTGTTCTTTCAGCAGCTGTTCAGAATTAAGACGAATAGTTTTGTTGTTCAGAAATTTGTTATTGTATTATTTACTAATACTGTTTACTGTTGTGCTGTCCTTTCAGCCAGTTGCTCAGACAATATTTTGCTTGTTCATGTGCTGTTATTGGGGTTGTTCATACTCGCACTATTGTGTGTTGTTCAAACTGTCCTTTCAGCCAGTTGTTCAGACAATATTTTGCTTGTTCATATGCTCTTCTTGGGGGTGTTCATACATTTTGTTTGTTGTTCAGACTCTGTCCTGTCAGCCGGACTGGACCATGATGAGGAGGATGATGAGATGATGGACCCATTCATTCCCCAGGAGAGAGTTTTCAGTAAATATGCCGCTATGATGTACACCAGCAATAATGGTGGCAAGTCCTTCCATGAATTCAAGGAGGCTCTTTTCTGTGCCAGCTGTGGAGAAAAGGTATCCTTCTTGCCTTTCCTAGACATATTCAGAAAAAACCCTTGGTACATACATCAGTACTTGATTATATTCATGTGGGAAATTCTCTCAGGTTTGCTGATATAATGTGGTATATTAAAATTTAAAAATGGAACGGGTTGCTTCCTCACCTGGAACTCAGTATTGAGGGGATAGATCAAGGACTGGATGATATGGTGTCAGGATAATGTGACTGGGTGAAGTGTCATGCCTGCCTATGGTATGAAGCTTCAGTGAGACAGTGCAATACAATGCTGGCATTAAGACTGCTCTGTTTCAAGTAGGTAGGCACTGTTGATATGACTAGATTTTTTGAAAAGAGACATTTACATCTTTACTGACTGACTCACCTTTCAGACTGTGGTATGCCCTCACAAACTGGGTGGAGGGGACAAGGTGATAATACTGCCTCATGACTGCACCCACATCAAGATTGCCAGACCTAAAGTTCGCATCAACCAGGAGATGGTGGAGTAAGTCTACAGAGCAAATTACAATGGAGTATTTAAAACAGTATTTCTTCTCAGACTTGTGCTGAGAAATTGTTGAAAATTGTGTACCGGTATGTGTGTTGGACAGTTTCATGAAAATTCAAAGAAATCACCAATATCTTTACCTACGTGCATATCCCGTGATGCTATTTCCAGACTCGGTCATGACATTGGGTGCAGAATTTTATTCCATACAGGTTATTATTAAATAATCATTAAATCAACATCTGATACAAACAGTTTGTTTTCCTGTGCAGAGTTCCATTGTTATGAAGACATCTAGCAGCAAAATATTGAAGTTGAGAATGAGACCGTTGTTGGAATGCGATAACAGTGTAAGGCTGTTAGTCTAGAATATGATGTTATATATTATTCTGTTATTTATATATTTGTTATAGAGAGTTACTAAAGCCTGATATAATACAGGATATCACTCCCCTATCAACAGCGGAGAGAAAATCAAGCAGCAAACGATTGAGGGAGATACAAGATTACACACCCCCAGGGTCTGCTGACACTGGAGAGAGTCCTGCTTTGGTATGTACTGGTTCAGTGTCCCTCTGTTTGTTGTTGTTCATCATCTTCCCTCGAGTTGAATTACCATGACAATGTACATAAACATATATTATTCAGCAACTGGTACCGCTGGTATTAAAAAAATGTATAGATAGCACCTGTAAGTCCGCAATGAAAATCAATGAGTCTGGTATCAGGAGTTCGCAGACGATGACCAAAAACAACCGACAAAGATGTGTAACTGTTGACGTCTTTGCATCATTTCCAAACATATGGCACCAGAATGCATACATGTCACCTGAATCTGAAGAATCTTCAGGAGACTTACAGCTCCTATTGATAATACCATTGGTGTTACTGTATAGAAAAAACACTGCCATTGTGAAGAAAGTAAACAGATTGGGCACATATTTCAGAACTTTCATCCTATCTTAAATTTATAGTATTTTGTTTGGTTAAATTTTGCTCCATGAGATTCTTTGATATAATTACCTTCAACTGTTTGTATCAGGTTCATCCATTACATCGTCTGTGGGAAGACTACAAAGATAGGACCAAACTTGAAAGGACCATTCCTCGACCTATATCACTGGTAAGAATATAGTACATATGGTGTCTGTATATCCCCAGTTCTATGACTGACTCTGTTAAAAAAACAAACTACTGAGATCACTGTTTTAGCTACCAGTTTTAGGATTCTGGACAAGACTTGGATTTATGAACATTTTGGCTAAGGGCTGTTCCATTTAAAAAGATGTACCCCCCCAGGAAGGGAAACTTTGTACACTTCAACCTCCAATATATGCAAATTAATTCTCCTTGCCTCCACCAAGCACAGCAAATAAATGTCCATTACAACCTGGTAGAGAAGCATTTTTTTTTTCATCATAGCAGCCCACCCACCCACATTTTTTATTTGGAAGGGAAAAGGCACCCACCCATTGCGCACGCACGGCTATTGTTCAAAATGTAAACATAAACAGTCCACGTGAGTATTCATTGATACAGGCCTATCGTCACACTTCCACTTTGGATTTGCCCAGGACCACATGATGACCCGATGTACCGTGAATATTTTCAAGAACGCCATTACAAGACATATTTGCAAGTGATTAGTATTTCGCGTTCGTTGAATACATATTGAATAAAATAATGTCTCGCCTTCGAAGGTTTGGACATATTGTCCCAAGCCCTCCTGCCTCAACCATTCGCCAACAGATTTACAATCCCAGTCCGCCATTTTACCCTGAATTTTCAAGGCCAAACGGAAAATCACTGAAATGACCGAAAGGAGTAAAGGGAGACCACTCGGCCCGCGCCCGTTCTTTGTTTTCAAGAGAGACTACTCCAAACAGCAGGAAGTCGTCAGAGCGCAACGAAGAATGTCGAGTACTGGATAAAGCTCGTTTTTTGCGATTTTTCACATCAATTTCCATTAAAAAGGAATCCCTTTCCAAATAACAAAGTGCATATTGGTAAAAGAGGGCCCACCCATAGAAGCAATATTTTTACAGGCTTAAACAATCGCCAAGAGAAGCAATTTATTACCTGAAGGGACCACCAAGAGATTTCTATTCTGGACAATCCCACCCACCAATATATTCTTATTTTTTTCCCCTTCCTGGGGGGGTACATATTTTCAAATGGAACAGCCCTAATTTTGCCCAACCATTTGGATTCTGGATAAATGGGAGTTCATCAAGATTATGGCGAATTTTGCAGAAGAATAACAACCCCAGATATGACAAAAAGCATTATGTACGTCTCCACATTTCATGGGCTTGACGTTATTGTCCATGTCAAAAATACTCGGAAAATACTATGGAACAAATTTCTCTATCTCAACCAAACATGTGGTTATGGCAGGATATGAATAGCAGTCTCTCTAAAACAGGCCGATAAATGTACGGTAACATTCATCAATGACTACCACTGCTACTAGATTCCAAGCTTATAACACACATTATGGCTCGTTGAAAAATTTATCGTTCATCAATGCCCACTCCATATTTTTTCGCCACCCTAAAAATTTCATTTTCAAGCTGACAAGCATGGAATCAATCCATGTTCACAAGACAGATGTTGTTCATTGACCAATGTATTGTATTTTTTGCAGTTTCTATTAACAAAACATCAATCAGCTTGTTATTTTGTATGTAATGCGCTCACCCCACTTTCCTGTTGAATATTTGTTCATGTGCTCAAAAACAGAATTAGATGTGCTAGTTGATGATGTGTCTGATATACTGAATGTCAATGTTCATCTTGTGTTTTGGTTTTACCTGAGAAGACACCGACTCTAGTAGTGGATCAGTTTTACTAAATGTCAATGTTTGTCTTATGGTTTGGTTTTACAGGAGAGAACACCGTCTCTAGTAGTGGATCAGTTTTACTGAATGCCAATGTTCGTCTTGTGTTTTGGTTTTACAGGATAGGACACTGTCTTTTTAGTAGTGGATCAGTTTTACTGAATGCCAATGTTTATTTTGTGTTTTGGTTTTACAGGAGAGGAAACTGTCTCTAGTAGTGGTTCAGTTTTACTGAATGTCAATGTTTATCTTGTGTTTTGGTTTTACCGGAGAGGAAACTGTCTCTAGTAGTGGTTCAGTTTTACTGAATGTCAATGTTTATCTTGTGTTTTGGTTTTACAGGAGAGGACACTGTCTCTAGTAGTGGTTCAGTTTTACTGAATGTCAATGTTTATCTTGTGTTTTGGTTTTACAGGAGAGGAAACTGTCTCTAGTAGTCGTTCAGTTTTACTGAATGTCAATGTTTATCTTGTTGTTTTGGTTTTACAGGAGAGGAAACTGTCTCTAGTAGTGGTTCAGTTTTACTGAATGTCAATGTTTATCCTGTGTTTTGGTTTTACAGGAGAGGACAGTCTTTAGTAGTGGATCAGTCTTACTGACTGTCAGTGTTTATTTTGTGTTTAGTTTTACAGGAGACGACACCATCTCTGGTGGATCAGTTATACAGTTTTACTGAATGTCAATGTTTATCTTGTGGTTTGATTTTACAACAGAAGACAGTCTAGTGGATCAGTTTTACTGAGTGTCCGTGTTTGTCTTGTGGTTTGGTTTACAGGAGAGGACACGGTCTCTAGCAGTGGATCAGTTTTACAGTCTTACTGATTGTCAATGTTTATCTTCTGGTTTTGGTCTTACAGGAAAGGACACTATCTCTAGTGGATCAGTTTTACAGTCAGCTTCTCTGGCAGGATGATTATGGATCCACGGAGGAGGGATACTTCTCCATCAATGTAAGCAGAATCTCTCCCATTCATTTGACCTACCTCCATACATTTTATCCTCAGTTGACGATACATATTGAACATAGTTTAACCTCTTCATAATGCTGTTATTAGAGGATAAAATTTGAACTATGA
The DNA here is from genome assembly GCA_036873755.1 of Hanleya hanleyi. Taxonomy (NCBI): domain Eukaryota; kingdom Metazoa; phylum Mollusca; class Polyplacophora; order Lepidopleurida; family Hanleyidae; genus Hanleya; species Hanleya hanleyi. The sequence goes on along the minus strand of JAVTVY010003345.1, from coordinate 14,037 downwards.
TAAAGATTTTTGGCCTTATAAAAGGGTTTTACATTATATTGTGGTACCTAATAGCAAGGCTATAATGTATATACATACATTAATGTTCATTTGAGAGCCTCAAACTAAAGCTAAAATATGATACTAATTGTCTATATCCAGGGTTCCAACACAAAAATTTCACGGCCCATTGTTCCCAAAACCGATTTCGTCAGACTTATCATTTTGGGTTGAATATCAAATATACTCATTTTATAGGAGAATCTGTACAGGTTCATGGGTACCAGATACATGGGCAATGAGGTGATGTACCTGGCCACTCATGATCTCCTCTCCTCATTACTCGAGTACCAGTCAGCAAACAAGGTGAGTCAACAATCAAACCTATATGTATGCTTTCATATTGATGAAGCGATTACTTAATTAATGAAGTGTATTCTCCCATTTTGTAATCCCTCTAGTAAAATTCAACAACAATTTACTGTATTCAATAATATTTGAAAGTATTAAGGCTTTGTTGTTGGTGGAGGGGGGAGGTTAATGTGTTACCTTTGCAAAGAAATCTGAGTTTTATACCGCCTCCAGTCCGATTGTTAACCTAGAGTGCATCGGGAAAACACCAGACTTTTCTATCCTCTGCCTCATTGCATATGTAATACTTGAGCATCCTGTTGCATTCACTTTTCCATCACAAATAGGACTTCAATTGATGGTGAAACTTGAACACAATTGTCTCTAGTACCCTCAATACAGACAGTCATAAAGCTGATAACAGTTTGACAACACAATCAATGGACTCACCGGTCATATCTATCTACCATCTCTGCATGCTTATACACACATACATATGTCGGTTATGGATGGGGGTGGTGGGGGGACCCACTACTTCAAGTATGCATTATAATGAACTTTTATCTCTTACAGACAATTCAGTTGTTGAGTCATATACTAGTAGGTAATCTGGATGCTGCTTGTATACGCTATGTTCTACTGATGAGTGACTTTGTGATGGCAGTAGATTGGAAGGAGGTGGCAGACTTCAGGGCATTCGCTGCAGTGGTCTACCCATTCCTTAATGTAAGTATTAATGATATCAGGGCATTTGGCTCTGTGGTATACTCATTTCTCCATATACATGTAACTATTATGGCTTCAGGGCAGCATTTGCTGCTGTGTCCTATAAATTTTTTGATGTAACTGCATGATTTAGGAGTTCAGGGCATTTACTTTGCCTCAGTAGTCTTCCCATTTGTAAGCTATATACCAGGGCATTGGCTCAGTGGTATGCCTATTCCTCAATATAAGTAATAATGTCGGGGCATTTGGCTCTGTGGTATACTCATTTCTCCTATACATGTAACTATTATGGCTTCAGTGCAGCATTTGCTGCTGTGTTCTATCCATTTCTCAATGTAACTACATGATTTAGGAGTTCAGGGCATTTAATTTGGCTCAGTCTTCCCATTAATTACCAGGGCATTGGCTCAGTGGTATGTCTGTTCCTCAATGTAAGTAAATGATGTCAGGGCATTTGGTTCTGTGGAATACTCATTTCTCCAGATAAATATTATGGTCACAGGGCGGCATTTACTCCTGTGTCTCACACATTTCTCCATGTAACTAGACAGATAAGGAGTTCATGGCATCACATTTGGCTCAGTGGTCTTCCCATTACTGAGTAACTTATCAGGGCATTTGGTATGGTAGTCCTTCCGGTAATTCAATCACAGGAAGTGAAATTTTCTGCAATAAAATTAGATGTTATTAGAAACGGAAATTGAGGAAATGGTTCAAAATCATGCAAATAATCTATCATTTCTTCATTAATCATGTTAATTGAATGATATTAGAGGGTGACCAAGTTATTAGAACAGCCGATTAAATTTTCCCCCAAATTGGGGGTGATTGAATTTTGATCGGGGAATTGAATTATCAAGAGGGATTACTGTGCCCCCATTGTGTGTTTTCCTATTCCTCAAGGTTAATATTTATTAGTTCAGGGCATTTGCCTCAGTGGTCTAGCAGCTTCTCTATAACAGTATTTGATTTATTTCTCTAAGTCTTATTAGTTTTTCTATGGCAAACATTTGGAAAAATGAGGTGCTGATGAGCCGAATCTTTCTGATTTTAACTGTACTATTGTTCAATCACAGGAAGATGATCTGGAAACACTACAGATGAGCTACACATCATTCAGTGAAAACAAAATCTCCTCCCAACTCGTCACACAGTTTATCATCAACATCATCCTCAAATACAGAGAGCCAAGGTTCTTGGATGTAAGTGGTCATTAGTGACCTTGTCCAGACCAACTTAAAATATGTTTTACTGAACAGGAACTATCTCAGATATAAGAAGGTTCAGATGTCACTATAAGGTGGAATAACTTAAAGGCATACTGACATGATTGTGATTGGCTGTGGTGAAATCTACCTGCATAACCCATAGTTTTGACACACCAGTGATTCAATTGTATTTTGGTTTTATATTAAAGCATTCACTCGAGATCTGTCTGAGAAAGTAATTCATTATGGGGGTAATCTACGAAGCTTTGTAGCATTTCCTAATTAAAATATAATTTAATATCAACCAAACATAGCACAGTGAAACCTGTGTATACCGACCATGCTTGGGGCCAGATTATAGTGTCGGTTTTGACAGGCATCTAATTTATGAAGGTTAAAATACTTCAGATTGAAGTATTGGGACCTTGGATAATGTCAGTATTTAGAGGTTGGTCAGTTTACACAGGTGTTGGTATTAACAGGATTCACTGTACATGTATTGAAATGATTTCCCAGCACCATGTTGCCATGTATCTTATATTTACAATGTCTTAGTCCTACAATGATTATCAATAATGGTCATTATATTTTAGATGGAGAACAAGCTGATAGCATTACATAACAAAGATGGAGGTCTGATGACAGAGACAGAATACATTGAACTGATGGATAACATCCTACCACTGTCCAGTGACAAACTTAGGAAGAAACTCTTTTGGGAGACAGAACGCCATGTTCATATGGATGGAATTGTTGACCATGTCCCCATACTCCGGGTCTCTCATATCCTTTGTTCATCGTGGCATTCTTTATTTGATTGTTAGTGTTTTATCTTGTTTGTCTCTTGTGGAGGTGGGATGGAGGGGAGCAGGGGAGCTTGTTTAGAGTACATGTAATAACAATTTCAATAGGCTTCATTGAGCTGTCATGTTTGGCCATCTACAGGGGTTGTTTTTTTGTGATGGGGGGGGGGGGAGACGTATGATAAAGTTTATAATAAATCAATCACATTTAGATCATTTTCCAAGTCAAATATACTTAGACAGGAGGACCCTTTCTTTTGCTACCATCTGGTGAAGTAAGCCAATGGCTCTGTTACACATTATTGAGAGAACAACAAAGAGACTCTCTCTGCAGTGATCTGTGACTTCAGCTGATCAGCTACTGGGTTGTATATTTTAATTTCCCCTATCTTTTAATCCAGGAGACTATTTTGAACTTGTGCTAATGACATAATTTTATACATATATAGTATATTTTATGGGGAAAGTGAAAAGTATTCAAGCATAATGACACTTTCTCTGAATGCTGAGAAAATACAGTATATATGTATGAAATATATCAGGTATCACAAGTTCAACTAGTCTCCTGAATTAAAAGATAGGGGGAAGTAAAATTATACAATCCAGTAGCTGATCAGCTCTCTCTCAGTAATGTGTAACTGAGCCATTGTGAACAGATTTGAACAATAAGAGTTGGATATATGGAGAATATTCTTTGGAATTGGCTTCTGTGTTATAAAGTGATCAAATGATTTAGGAGATCTTAGCCTAATCCAGATTCACTAGAGCCAAGTGATATGAAACCTATTGCAACCCACCTATTAGTCTTGACTCGGTATGTTAGTGTATTATTGTAGTTAGACCGAGCTTCATAGATTCCTTGACCATGGCTTACAGATCGCTAGTTATTTAGGGCTGCTTCAAATAACCAATGTGGTGAAAACAGATGTGGCTGCAAAGGTAGAGGAATGGAGAGAACGACCAATGAGTGGAACTACAGGTAAGTGTATATCAGATACTTAGTACGCCATGGAAGATACTACTCAACTACAGTAAAAAAAAATAGTTTACAAACAAATGTTAGTCCAATGGCAACATCTCAGACTCTCACCAATGTGGACCAAGTTTGTTATCTCACTGTTGAATCCGTTATGAGATTAGTTTTCAGGTGCCATGCCATACTCGTCGGTTTTCCTTCAGCATTCCTCTCATGCGAAGAAATTGATGTAAGATTGTGAGATATGTATAGCTATCACATGAATGTGCATAACTCCATCACGTCGGCGGAAGATCAGCATAGAAGATTTTATTGGACACCCATCTTTGATACAACCAAACTATATGTATGTTGGTAAGCCAACATGTTACCAGTAGATTATTTCAGAAGACCATGATAATATTACTTGTTCTTTCCTTCAGATCGGGGGCAGAGGGACTCTCAGCTTGTATCTAGTCAGGAACCCTTACTCACAATGACGGATGTGAAGAATTTAGCCGCAAATTTCGCCAGGTGAGATGCTTTAGCCAGACTTTTTGTACTGTGTTCATTATGCCCCCCCCCCCCCCTCTAATTAGAGGGGGGGCATATAGCGATCTCTTTGTCCGTCCGTCCGTCTGTCGGGGCGTCTGTCTGTCGGGGCGTCTGTCTGTCGGGCGTCTGTCCGTCTGTCCGTCTGTCCGTCCGAGTTTCTTGTCCGCGCGATATCTCGGTTAATATTTGATGGACAGGATTGAAACTTGCATGGAATGTGCCCAGTACCTCGTAGTTGTGCAGCGTACAGTTTTTTCCGAGTTTCGGTATAATTTTCAAGAGTTATGGCCCTTTGTTCCTGAAATCTCCATGAATTGGGACTTGTCCGGGCTGGATCTCGGTTAATATTGTATGGACAAGTATAAAATTTTCAGGATATGTGGTCAGTGCCCTGTAGTTGTGCATTGTGAAGTTTCTCTGCCTTTCGCATATATTTTCAAGAGTTATGGCCCTTTTTTTCTTCAAATCTTTGTGAATTGAGACTTGTCCAGGCTGAATCTCGGTTAATGTTGTATGGACAATAAAGAAATTTGCAGGATGTGTGGTCAGTGCCCTGTAGTTGTGCAGCGTGAAGTTTCTCCGCGTTTCGCTTACATTTTCAAGAGTTATGGCCCTTTTTTCTTGAAATCTTTGTGAATTGGGACTTGTCCAGGCTGGATCTTGGTTAATATTGCATGGACAAGTATGAAATTTGCATGATATGTGATCAATGCCCCATAGTTGTGCAAGATGAAGTTTCTCTGCTTTCGGTTATATTTTGAAGAGTTATGATCCTTTGTTTATCAAACCTAAGTGAATGGGATATATTTATTTGTCCAGGCTGGATCTCAGTCCATAACCGATTTGGAAATGGCTATATATATGTCATTCTACATTCCAAAGCAGACCACATAGGTCCTGAAGCATGAAATTGCCCCAAAAAGAGTTAATTGGGTGCAAAATTCAAAGTTTACTGATCGCTTCATAATTTCACCACAATATACTCCCAAGGAATGTAGGTCTCATTTTCGGATTGGACGAAAGCCCCGGCGACCATCTTGCATCAAAACATTGTATTATCACTTGTTGGTCGATACTTTGAATATGTATTATGCGAGGCATGGCAAAAAAATTGACTGAAATAGAATTTTCATAATCATGAAGGCCTCCACCGACCAATACAGAACAGAACAATGGCGGGGCAGTGTCGGATTAAAGCGGAAGGGGGGGCATACAATTGAGCAATCTCTGATTGCTTCCTTCCTGTGTTGTCTCTGCCAGTACTGTAATATCAGACCTAATATAGATGTACATGTATATCAGGTTTGGGGGTTTTTTGGTCAGTTAGTGTTCAGACTGATTTTCATCAGACGTTGACTAAAGTTTGTCTGAAATGCCCAAAACAGACTGAATCCAGACAGGCTTAGGTAAACTTCAGGGCATCGTTGCACGAAACTTGCGTAAGTTACGATCGACGTAAGGACTTACACCTGCGTTGCGCTCACACTACGCCCGGCTCTACACGCGTTTCACGAACCTGACGCAAGGCTGTCGTTATTACATATCCATTTACGCAATGCGTAAATTCCAGATTTTTGCCTCTGCAATAAATATCACTTGGAATTTATGTTTAATTAGTATTGGATACAAGGTTTCGACCAGTGTGCTTTAATCACAGCCGACAGTGGATTTTGTAAATATTTAACCTCGATAATTACACGTCAGCGCATTCTGCGTTTGAGGCTAAGGATCGTAACTCTTGTATTCGCCCTTTTGTGAAGGGAGGTGCGAAATATTGCACATTGTCTTTGAGAGATTGTATGCTAGGGAGAGAAAAAGTAAAAGAACAACCATTTTCTGACTCCAAAATTATTGTACGTTTTATAAGATACATAAAATTTGATAACTATGTCATTAGATTAATCTACTACAGGCCTGGTTTACATGCAAGCGAAGTTGCGCTCACGCTAAGCATATTCTCGGGCAGACTTAAAGTTACGCAATAACTTACGGCTTCACATAACTCACGCTAAGTATGACTTATGCACGGACTTAGGCTTACGCACAGTTCGTGCAACGGTCCCCAGCTCATAGTAACATAGTAAACTTACAATCTTCATCATTTTAAGTGATCCGGTTTACGAGACATCTGACATGTCAAAACCACCCACCATGCCTATTGAAAGATAATGGAAAAGTTGACATGATTAACATGTTAATAATGCACAAGTGTTTGTTGTTGGTGATTTCAGACCAAATCCTAAGTTAAAAATTATTTTCTTAATAACTGGTTCGTAAACTTTCTGTTCTGTCCTTCAGATGTGCCCGACTCAGAGACAGAAGAATGCAATTGGACGACTACGACTGGTAACCTCTGCTATTCAGCGTTATTCTGTGCTCATTAATTACAGGATTTTACAGTACAGAGCTCTACAGGAAATCTGACTTTCTCAAACTGACAAATTAAATGTCACTACTGAATTCCATTTTCCTTGAATGTGAGGCGAACTATTTCCAAAAATCTCCAATTTAATCATGTACAGTACAAGGCAGAAATAACTTGCTCATAAACGCGAGTAAAAAAAAAACATTTTCGCGACTATAATTTATTAATCGCAGCCGGAAAACTCGCCTAAATCGCGCAAAAAAACAAAAGCATAATCGCGACTGAAACGCGTACGGTCGACGTGTTTCAGTCGAGATTATGCTTTTGTTTTTTTGCGCGATTTAGGCGAGTTTTCCGGCTGCGATTAATAAATTAAAGTCGCGAAAATCTTTTTTTTCACTCGCGTTTATGAGCAAGTTATTTCTGCCTTGTACTGTATATGAAATACAGGTATCAAAATTAAAAGAAACAATTGGTTTGTCAACTTTAATATATTTATGTATATACATGTACATAGACTTATACATACTTTTATAACCTCATGCACTGTCTGTGATATTAAAACTTTTTAACTACTTAACCATGTTTAGTTTGACTTTGTTATGCTTTCCCCACCAGGACACATCTCTTTCCTTTATGCACTAAAAGCTGCTCTTCTATTGTACCTCCCATAACCAAATATTTTATACGGGAACAGCCCTTTGCTCTGTGAAGGTACCTTCTTTTCAGTCTTCTGCAACAGACCCATCATGATACTGGTGCAGTCGACCCAAATATCAGTGTACGGTAATTCCCCTAATAATTCGATCACCGGAAGTGCAGCAAAAATGGCTTATATCTGGAAATATTCTTCATGCCACCAGCTACAGAGTGTCATATTTTGTCATCCTATGACTTTTCTTCAATTTGAATGAAGAATGGGAATGTTACTTTTTCTCTATGTTTATATAAAAGAGTTGAAAAGTGAACTTCCTGTGATTGAATTATTAGGGGAATTACCGTAACATATATGCTTGAAAATCTGGGAGGTCCTTGAACTTTATATATTACCAATATCCAAGTCTTCAAAGTTCTTGAAATGCCAGATTTCACTCTGTCGGTTCTCAGTCCTTGAATTTTTGCCTTGATAAAAAAAAATGCCTCCTGTTTTTGGTTACGTTTTTGTATGCCATTTGTGAGAATTTAAGTATTGATAATGAAAGAAATCTGTGTATGTAATGCTTGAAAGTTTCTGGAAAACAAGTGATTTAGGTCCTTGAGGGTGGGAACCCTGTGCTTGAACATACCAACATATGACTCAGTGCCAGAATTAAATGAAACTGTCATTAAAACAAAATCTGCATATTCTTTGGATTTCATGGAGTTGCTGGTGGTCAGGGAGTTTGCCTTAATTGGTACCAGACATCGCTTCCACTTGCAAAACATGTAATTTTCCATGATTTCTTGATTTTATTGGCTCATATTCATTTTGTGTGGAAGCCAATATAATGCAAAATCGGTCTGATGTCTGTCCGGTTAACATGGTTAAAGTTTTTCCCAGGCCAGTTAAAGTTTTCTTTTCCAGGCTTGTTAAACATACTTATGGGACACATTCAGTCCAGGAAATTAAGCATGCTGATCATGATGCAGTTGCATTTGACCCAAATATCACAGTGTAACCATCGGTAAAATGCAAATCTTGTCAACTGTTGGACAAAATGGTGCCGATGCTCGTGCAGATGCAATGTCATGGAAACACTCGGTACTATGATGTGACAGTATCCATATCCACAGGCACATCATAGCCTGTTATGACAAATAAGACTCAATTTGAGATTATCTACACCAGAACTGGTATTTCAATGGCATATGATAATGCAGGACTATCCAGGGGCATCTAGTGATCGCTTTGTCCGTCTGTCCATCCGTCCGAATTTCTTGTCCGCGCGATATCTCAGTTAATATTTGATGGACAGGATTGAAACTTGCATGGAATGTGGCCAGTCCCTTGTAGTTGTGCAGCGTTCGGTATAATTTTCAAGAGTTATGGCCCTTTTTCTGAAATCTCTGTGAATGGGACTTGTCCGGGCTGGATCTCGGTTAATATTGTATGGACAAGTATGAAATTTGCATGATATGTGGTCAGTGCCACACAGTTGTGCAGCGTAAAGTTTCTCCCTGTTTCGCTTATATTTTCAAGAGTTATGGCCCTTTGTTCCTGAAATCTCCCATGAATTGGGACTTGTCCGGGCTGGATCTTGGTTAATATTGTATGGACAATTTTGAAATTTGCAGGATATGTGGTCAGTGCCCTGTAGTTGTGCAGCGTGAAGTTTCTCCGCGTTTCACGTATATTTTCAAGAGTTATTACCCTTTGTTCTTGAAATGTTTGTGAATTGAGATTGTCCGAGCTGGATCTCGGTTAATATTGTATGGACAAGAATGGAATTTGCATGATATGTGATCAATGCCTCATAGTTGGCATCGTGAATTTTCTCTGCTTTCGGTTATATTTTCAAGAGTTATGGCCCTTTTGTTCATCAAAACCTAAGTGAATGGGATATATTTATTTGTCCAGGCTGGATCTCAGTCCATAACCGATTTGGACCGGGAAAATGGCAATATAATTGTTATTCTACATTCCAAAGCAGAACACATAGGTCCTGAAGTATGAAATTACCCCAAAAAGAGTGAATTGGGTGCAAAATTCAAAGTTAACTGATCGCTTCATAATTTCACCACAATATACTCTCAAGGAATGTAGGTCTCATAACCAGGTCACATTTTCGGATTTGGCGGAAGCCCCGGCGACCATCTTGCATCAAAACATTGTACTATTACTTGTTGGTCGATACTTGGAATATGTATTTTTTATAATTATCCAAATTAGGCCTCCATCGACCAAAACAGAACAGAACATTGGCGGGGCAGTGTCGGATTAAAGCGGAAAGGGGGGCACACAATTGAGCAATCGGATTGCTTCCTTGCTGTGTTTTGAGCACACTCTATTCAGATGTGGCAAAATACCCAAATTCAGGAAAATTAGACTTAGATTAAAATATTATGCTTGCACTGTTCCTCTGAATGTCTCCTGAGCTAAGCCTCACCATACCCCCTAACCTTGTATATTCCGATTGTACACTTATGGGATACATCCATGCAGTTTGAACATAAACTTTGGTCAAGCCAGTGCTTTTGCTTCTCATCTATTTCCACAATTTTGAGAATCTGTGGATAAGGTACCGTACATAACCGATTGTTTTGACAAAGGAATTATACAATGTGTACTCGACCATGTTAACCTGGCCGACGTGAGTGAACAGAATTTAACTTCGCTTTCAACAATATTTCAGCTATATCGCGACGAACCAACAAAGCACCACCCTGTCAAGTTGAGTTTGAGAAGGGCAATAATCAATAACAGCATAGACTTACATCCACAACCACCAATATCTCAACCGTTGCAAAAACAGGACTTTAGTTGGCAAACTGAGAGTGTTTTCAGATTTCAAACCCCTGTTGTATTTTGCAGTTATCTCGCCAGAATGCTGAACAACAATCATTTTGAAGGAGAGCATATTGAGATTCGGAGACCTGTATGGTGCAGATATTTTATTCAGAAAATGGTACATCCAAGATCCACATAGACAATTGCATTTAAGCCAACAGGTTTGCTGAAGTGAATGGCAGACCATTGTTTTAGTCTGAGCACATTCATTTAGGTCTTAATAATTACGTAACCATGGTCCAGTCCACTTAGTTATTCCTTTATACCACATGTAACTGTTTGAATATATTGCCTCACTCCTGCATAAGGAAGAAACAAACTGACCCTGAATTTCAACAACAGTGAAGCAGATGCTATATCATGGCCTTCTTGAGAAAAAAAAATTTCAAGGATTTTTAAGCATTACAGACTTCTTGCATTCTCAATATGTGAATGCTCGCAGACGTTATACAAAAATGTATCCAACACCATAATAAGGGAATCTGTTTTATCATGGCCAAAATTCAAGGAGTTCAGGACCAACAGACAAATATTTGGAATTCCAATCACTTCCAATGCCTGGGAATTGGGAATATGAAATCAAGGACTTTCCAGGTATTCAAGTACCCATGTGTACTTTGGATGTTAACAATATGCAACAATCACTTCAGCAAAGTTTGGTCGGACAGTGAAATAGTTGGACGAGTTAGCATTCATTAACAACCTCTGATATGATACATGTATGATCTACACAAGTAAAACCATAATTATAACACATGTAAAATCAATTCCCAGCATTTTTCATATAAACTGTTCAGATCTGCTTGAGATTTAGAGCTTCATACAACACATCATTGTGTAGAACAGGAACACAACAAAATACAAGTAAAACACTAATGTGAAATTGTTTTCAACTAACTGAAGTCGTTCAACATTCAAGTTATCCAGGAGCATGATAAAATTTTCTCTCAACAAACATGAGGATCAAAATATTATCAACATGTGCAACTGTTTTCTAGTCGAGCTAGTTCAGACTTAGATTACTGAAATTCCACTTGGGTGGGTGAGTGGGATTCAATGTCATTTTCAACAATTTTTCAGTCCTATGACGACAGTGCCTACATGTGCCAGGAAATTTCATTTGAAACCAATCGGCTAATAACCTGAAAACTAATATTCTGACTGCATGTACTTCTTGTGAGACCCTCAGACAGTCTAGATACGGCAGAAAAACTCATACATTTTATTATTATTCTACAGGGGATTGTAATTCTGACAAAACTTACAATTAATATGCTGGTAAGAAATCGATGCCATTATAATGCCAGACTTCTATTGATGAGACTAGGAACCGTCCGAGTATTGTTGACAAAACATTAACATCTCAATAATTTTATATCATTCAACAACACAAAAGTAATTGTGAAGCGGACTGCACTGGGAAGAAATTGCCGAGACCAGCGCAACGAACTAAAACTATATACAAGCGTATCCATATTGTAAACTATACAACTTCAACAAATAAACAATATATACTTCAGTTAACGTCTAATTCGATTTGCTCACTTTACAAAAATACATACTATGAAATGTGACACTGTTCAAGCCACTGGATCTTTCAGTATCAAATAATACTGATTTATGCACAACCAAGAAAGAGCCAGTGCTCCTAAGGGCTTTTCCTTACTTCAAGAGTGCTGTTGAGGTACATGTATGTACAGATCTTGATCTGTTTGAGAGAAGAGAGTAGATTGCTCATGTGTACACAGTTTCCCCTGCAATCTCTGTAGCAAGATCTTGAATACAATAAGACTTTCAGTGAGAAAAATAAAATGAAGTCACATTGTTTTTTACAGAGATCAAATTCCATTCAATGATAAGAAGCTCAACATGGGAATAAGAAAACAAAATGAACAATGGCAGAGGGCCTATACATGTACAGTGTGTACCTCAGCAACCAGTGGCAATAGTTTGGTGGATTGTCTACAAATTGCTGACTCTTACCTAACATGCCTAATGACCTGGAACGTAAATCTTGTACAGGTTCAAGAGTTTCCCTATTGTATTAGGATTCCCCTTGGAAAGATGGGGTATTCTTGTTATTACCAGCAGCATTCCAGGCCAGTGGAACAATACCAACCAGTAAAATGGGAAGGATAATATCGACCAATTTTGCTCTGTATCATCAAATTATATTTTCTACTTCAGCGACTTTGTTCAACTTTGAGCAAGACAAAATTTGATCCAAATCTCCACATTTGACCAGGAGCCCAGAGTGTACCGCTAACCAGTGTACAGGAAAGCATTTCGCAACCAGAGATTATATCCAATTTGGAAAGGATTCAACTTCTGCCTTGTTGATCCACTTCAAGGATTGCTTTTGAGCTTATACGGTGCACATGCAGAGATGCTTCAGTTGCATGTTTCACCACTAAATATATGACTCAAATATAATTGGAGGACTTGCCACCCTTTGCTGAGAGCAGCTGTGACATGAAGTTGCAAAAGTATGAAACAGGTTGAATTTGATTACTGAAACAGAACAAATAGAAGATGGGATATGCAAGTCCCTCCCACAGAAAATATGATGAATCTTGTTGCCAGCTGCAGTGTATCTGTGAATGCAGACAGCTTGGCATGAGAACTGTAAGTGAATACTCATAACATCTCCACACTTGGGTAGATAGATCATCGCAGTAATTCCCACTGGATGGGATCAGACTTCCATGTAAGTGAGGGTGTCCGTCATTGTAATGAGCAGAGAGAGCTCTTGGTCTGTGGTTGGGAGGATCTAGGTACTGGCTCACTGTTATTGTATTGTACTATGTCTGCCTTCACTATGCGGTGGTGCTGTTCAATTTCAGGTTTAGTAAGGCGGATCCCCAAAATATCAGCTGCTACCCTCTGGAAACATAATGACACCTGAAAATATCCAATGAGATTACTCAATGAAATGAATGAGAATACAGCAATACATGAACATAAGTAACTACCTAGCTATATGTACTACACATGTTACATGTACACTCAAAATAGGAAACTATTCAGGGGTCGAAAACTATGGGTCTTAAACCTATCAGACGAGGTGAGGCGGGGTGTGACCTTTTCCACATACTTGTAGCTTTCTGGTACAATCCTAGGTGCAAAGGATCATGGGTAACTTCAACATGGTAGCCATAGGAGGTCTCAATCTTTTTTAATTAGGCGAGCTAATTTCATTTTAAAAGTGTATATAGGAGTCAGAAACATTTTTGATACATAATTTAGGAGTTATTAACAAGCCTATTTGAAGGCTAAATATTCACAAATCACTCAGTTCAAGTTCAAATGATCTGAATTCTAATTCCCTGAATAAATAGCTTTCAGATAATATATATTTATTTTGTTGAGTTAATTCATTGCAATATAATTGAGCAAAAACTGATAAGGTGTCAAAAACTGTATCGTTAGGATCCTGGAAGGTTAAAGTCTTCAAGCAGTCAAATGTAAGTGTGTACAATAACTTGGGTCAGTGAGTATGAACTACTCCATCACATATATAGAACATTATGTGGTTTAACAGGTGTACTCATAGAATGTGTAAATACAGTCTAATGTTCCTGGATACTACTTACAGAATCTCCTGTCTT
>JAVTVY010003344.1:0-32879 GCA_036873755.1 Hanleya hanleyi | reverse complement strand
ACTCAATGGCGAGACAGAAAAGCCGTCGAAGCGGACAGAGTTACAAATTTCTCTGACGAGATATTCTTGCATTCGTTGTATATGACGATCCCACTATCGTCAAATATAATACATATGATGCTTTGGTAATCTTCCCTGCTGAAAAAGCGCACAGGGGAGAGGTTACAAAATCCATCCATTTTGAGGCTGATTACATCTTTAACTTCCCAAGTTGCCAGTTGTCCCCCCTTGGTTTAACCTGACTACTAACCATGACGCAACTCTTTGTTGGGCTATAGATTATCTTCCTTTCAAATCCAAACTTCCCCACTATATCCAAGATAAGCTGTAATTCTTTCCTTGTTTTCGCAAACAAAACTATATCATCTGCAAAAAACAACCCAGGAATGATTCGCTTCCCGAGATTCACACCCCACCCGCATCCTTCAAGTCGTCTTCCTAGCTCCGCTAAATATATCGCAAAGAGTAACGGTGACAACACACCACAGTGACTTGAGTAGCAGGGGGTGTCTTCGTCGATGTTGTTGTTGTTGTGATTATATATATAATTTTTTTTGCAAGAATATATTTATTTCCCACCTTTTCATACAGTACAATGACAGTAGATGTCATAAAAATGCTTTATATACGCCCTAAATCGATCTACATACCCCTCCTCTACTAGATCTCCATCTATTAGAGATGGAGATCTAGTAGAGGAGGGGTATGTAGATCGATTTAGGGCGTATATAAAGCATTTTTATGACATCTACTGTCATTGTGCTGTATGAAAAGGTGGGAAATAAATATATTCTTGCAAAAAAAATTATATATATAATCACAACAACAACAACATCGACGAAGACACCCCCTGCTACTCAAGTCACTGTGCAACACACACCCCTGCTTTAATCCTTCCCTCAGATCTATATAATCCGTTTCTATCTCCCCAAATACAACTTTGAAACGGACTCCAGCATATAAATCCTTGATGATGTGTAGTATCTTGCCTCCATAACCCAGGCCTTCCAAGGCAGCCCAGAGTGCCTCCCTCCACACTCTATCATATGCTTTCTTAATGTCTAGAAAGGCCACACAGCATCCCTGTTTGTGGTTCCTTCTTTGCTCCAAAATTTGAGTGAGCACGTAGAGGTTATCTTGACACATCCTGCCTTTCCTAAAACCCGCCTGTATCTCTCCCAAAAGACCTCTACTCTCCACATCTCTCTGGAGCCTTACTCCCAAAATATTGGTAAACACTTTTCCTACATTACTCGCTACAGCTATTCCTCTGTAATTAAAGAGTAAATTCGTCATTGTCCCAGCAGACAAAGCTCCAAATAATATAATATTCATATGTAAATATTACGATTACCAGGTGCTGATTAAAGAATTGAGTGTAGACCTATCATCATCAAATACGTCTACTTACTCCCAAACTTCATTTACTCTGGAAGATTTATTTAACAATCACAAAACGTTTCTCAGGGAAAGAGGTATTTGTCTTCCAACCAATTATAACGACATACCAAAAGTATACTGGACTCCCAAAATGCATAAATCACCATACAAAGCTAGATTCATAGCTGGTTCTAGAAGCTGCACTACCAAGCTTCTTTCAACCCTATTGACGACGGCCCTTCAGGAGGTAAAAGCACTTTGGGAAAGGTATTGCGCCACTATTTCTAAAAACTCTGGCGTTGAATGTATGTGGATATTAAAAAACTCAAAATGTCTTACGAAGGAACTTGATGCTAAAGGTCACATACCGTACAGACATGTATCCACATGGGATTTCTCGATTCTCTATACTACAATCCCTCATCAGGACCTTATTGACCGTCTAAGTTCATTAATAATATCTGTGTTCAAGAAAACTGATCGTAGATATATTAATGTCAGAAGCCGTAAAGCATGAACCCTGTAACATGGCCGTGTAGTATATGGAATTTAATGGCGGTTTAAATCTTTTAGTCCGTTTTCGTTCATAGCTGCGGTTTTATTTTGCATTGACCCCTCCGCCGTGTCGAGTCCTTATTCGATTTTTTGTACACTGCTGATACGAGCTTTAGAAACACCCATCAATACTCGCGTGGACAGCTCACATGACTTTCCCAAAGTCGGAGGCCGCTGGGAGAGGAGTTGATGTATTTTGGAGATAGACACTGAAGGTGACAGCAGAGAATATGGATCGTCCTGTGTTATTGATTGCCTCCTGCTTATTGGCGACTTGTGTTTCTGTGTTTGCAGCCGACAAACCAAATTTTGTCATCATGCTCATGGACGATGTAAGTATAGGCCTACTCTAAGGTACATGTACAGTACAGGTCAGTTGACTTCATTATGCAAACGGGCGCAACACAAATATCACACTGAGGCCACTTTTTTCTGATACCATCACTTATATCAGACAAGGCTGTCTGAATATCTGAGCCACAATCGTCCTTTTTAATGGTGTTATGGTCAGTATATATGTAGAATTATCGGGCATACCTCGATCAGGATTTTATATAATCGGCTTACAAATTACATCTAGGCTTACATCAATTTGAATTTTTATGTATTTTAAAAACATTTGCCTGAGGGGTAAAAACCGAAGTTGTCATAGCCCTATACCCTCGATCAACGTATTTTCCCCAACCTGTTTGTTCCCTTCACTCTCAATCCTTCATATACAGACTTAGCATTTCTACTCTACGAAAGGCGTATTATTTGATTATCCTTCTTTGAGAAAAAAAAGGATAAAGGAGGGCTTATTTTAATTTTTTAGTTTTCTGCTGTCGACACAACCAACATTTGAGACGCATACAGATTCAGATTCAGATTTATTTGCACAGCTATGCCATACAGTCCAAAGGCAATATCAATTAGAACAGTCAAAAACACAAACAACACTATTATCTTGAAACCATCCCACCGGGTATCCACATGTATGTGTGTATATATCACAATGTATCCACATGTATGTGTGTATATATCACAATGTATCCACATGTATGTGTGTATATATCACAATGTATCCACATGTATGTGTCTATATATCACAATGTATCCACATGTATGTGTGTATATATCACAATGTATCCACATGTATGTGTGTATATATCACAATGTATCCACATGTATGTGTCTATATATCACAATGTATCCACATGTATGTGTCTATATATCACAATGTATCCACATGTATGTGTCTATATATCACAATGTATCCACATGTATGTGTGTATATATCACAATGTATCCACATGTATGTGTCTATATATCACAATGTATCCACATGTATGTGTGTATATATCACAATGTATCCACATGTATGTGTCTATATATCACAATGTATCCACATGTATGTGTCTATAATCACAATGTATCCACATGCATGTGTGTATATATCACAATGTATCCACATGTATGTGTCTATATATCACAATGAACTAAGTCATCCAACATTCATACTGAATACAATGAAAAGCATGCATGAGTGAACTTAGCTACAGCATTAATATTATTTTGGTGTGGACTGCACATTAGTGCAACAAAAACTGATTCTACCTCCCCATCAAGTATACCAGAGGATACAGATTCTACAGCCACAAACAGTTCAATACGCCTCTCAATATGAGATGGGCACTCCAATAGAAAATGTTTTTCATCTTGTGTAAGCTTATGCATTGGCTATTTCTAATCACATATAGATTTTTCAACTCTGTACAGAAGTTGAAGCCAAGCTTTTCATTGTGGCCATATTTATTATTCCAAAATGACAGCTACTTTCTCGTTTCTACATGTACTCATTTTAAATCGCATTTAATCATATGCAAAATCTATAGCTTGGGATATATCCCTCATGTACTTAATTATTTTAGAAATTGTGATATCGTTTTACTCATATTTTTATACTTTTATTGTCCATGTTACATGTATACCAATGTTTTTGTCGGTAAAATAGCTCGCTTAGAGCTAATGTTTATCATGTTTTAAAACTGACAACCGACTTTAAATAAAATTTCTTGAATCTTGAATCTTGAGCTACGGACTACTACGGCCATAAGGGCATTGTACCTTGTATGACACCAAATACTTTTGTGGAACCGTGTCTCCACTGTCCCATTCCCCATACTAAATGACGAGTAGAGATGACCTGCCACTGATGATAAAGTACTGATTACTTGTTTGATGAACCAGTGTTTTCAGTTTTTGATCGATCGACTATTCCCATGATTAGATCTAATGGCATCTTTCGAGTTCTCTGAACTTCCCACACCCATGCTGTAAATATGGGCAAATCAACATGGAGAGGCATCACAACATCAAACTGAATGTTGACAAGTGAGCAAGAATGTTTCTGCTCCCTTCATAATCATTAGGTTCCGTCAAGGCAGAAATAGTCGAGTAAACCTGGGAGGAAATATAGGACAGCTGATATATCCGTAAAACATATTTTTGGCAAATATTTTTTTATTAAAATCTTGTACATGTGGGTGTTTTTATGTGATGCGTGCAGTGATGATGGGTGTTTTTATGTGATGCGTGCAGTGATGATAAACAATACATTTTTTAGTAAGCCTCAATTCATGTTCCTTGCAGGAGAGGTGTTGTGTTGTTAAACAATCCACTATCTGTCAGTAAACTCTATAAACGTTTCATCACAGTGTAATGGATATGAATGTGAGTGCACTATTTATCCAACCCAAAAATATTGGAGTGTTACCAGAGGTCAAAATGTTAGAACCAATTTACTTGTCTCAGGTGACAGGTGAGCACATTTTTTACTTGTTTTCACAGAATTTGACTTGAATATTAAAATATGGACCAATAAAATGTTGCAATAAAGTGGAAAAATATTTGTCATGTACTACATGTTGGAAAAAAATATTCAGTTACAGTGTTTGCGGGAGTTCCGAATCACGGGGACTTGCGGATCACTTTCCTAATTAATGCCTGATATTTCTTGAAGTAAAGCATCAGATTAAAACTTTTTAAGTTTATTGGAACGTCTGTTTCCGTGGACTGAAATGAATGTCAAACAACCGACCTGTATTGTTTCTTTTCCGGTCAATTCGGCAACGTAATACTTCCGGTATTGTGCAATGACAAATTGACACCGAGTTGAAAAACACGTGCGATTTTTCCAGTAGTGAATCTGCGAGAAATAAGGTGGGTTTAGGTGGTATATTCAGTATTTATTTAAGTGACAGAATCTTGCTAAATGGCCAAACAAAATATCTAGATATTTGCGATAAATGTTAACTGACCAGCATTGTAATATAATGGCGCTGTAGAGATGTCAATTCCGAAGCGCCGTTCATAACTTGAAATCGGTGAATAAGGGACCGTCTCACAACTAATACAACAGGTCTAAACCGACTTTAAGGAAGATTGGTCAATCCATGGCATTGTCAAAAAAAAATGAATCAATGACAATATCCTTGTAACCGGAACTATGTACGCGAATCATTCCAAACCTTGGTGAACAAATCATTTTCTCGATATTACATCATCATATTCAATAATTTCAGACATATCTCTTACTCCAATATAAAAAGTTTTATATAAATAAAATTGTTTATCACTGAGCGAGGTTTCTACGAGTTCAATAACTGGATGTCCCTTTATTAACACTATCTGGTCTGGAAGATTTGGGGTGTATCGCAGGTGAGGGGTGGGGGGGGGGGGGAGGGAGTCAACCCATATATTTTCGCTATCCATAAGGCTAGAGCGCTGCAACATAACACACAGTATCTTTTGTTCAAGCTCTACCCGAAAGAGTAACAAAGTTTAAGATGAATGCTATGATGACGTCGAGTAACGTCATCTCGGCAGCCATTTGTCGACTATTTTTTGGGCCGATTTTTCGAAATTTTAATTTTCTGATTTTTCTTTCATAAACTACCAAATAAAATAGAGAATAACTACTTTTGCCCAAATAAAATACTTTCTAGGCCAGAAAAAATTCGAAGAAATGGACAGAACTGGCTGAAAAAACGAATTTCTGAGATACCACACGGCCGCCTTTTGAATTTACCCATGATCCTCTGCTCGGCCCAGGCCTAAAATGACCCCAATATGATAAGCTTTAAAGTCACGAAGTTCCCGCTTCCTCTGTTTTGTCGTTTTGGAGCAGTACAGGAAAGTTCACTAGCCCACCCTCCATGATTGTCAGACATCGTATCCTAAAATGTTCTAAAAAATAATTAAATTGAGATTACAATGCAATTTTGTAGGCTCGCTCCAAGATAAATATACTTCAGAACATTTTCGACGCTAGATCTGCGTGTCATTTGTGCCTGGACTGAAACAGTTGAAAATTCGCTCACAGGGCAGGGAGAATTAAGGCAACATTGAAATCTTCTCCAGGGCTTCACTGGCCTATGGATGATTAGCAGATGACCCCTCAAGCCAATAATCCATTCTCAGTGCCTGTAACGACCGCTAGATGGCGTGATCCGTAACTCACCAAAATGATTCGCAACTGCCCGCGCTGGTGCACTGAAGCGGAGGTTATTTTCTCATCGATTGACAAGTCCGATTGAAGATTTTTTTACATACAATTATAGACGACAGATTTCCCTAGAATATAAGACCAGTAGTCGCTCTCACCTCGTAAAAGAACGAGAGCTAGCAGTCTGGATGTGAAAAGTGATTCGGAACTCCCCCAAACACTGTACATTACTTATTGGGCGTGTTCGAAGATTTGCTAAGAATTCACTTTATGACAGTGTCATATTGATGTGCATTGTCGTCACCTGATGACTAAGTAATCAATATTTGAACTTTATATAGCATGTATAATAATGACAGCTGTTAAGCATGGCCTCACAAATCCAGGCATGGAATATATCAGTTTCCAATAGGTCAACACATGTCAATCATTGATGCATTGTTAACCTTTACAGTTTCTAATGTCAATTGTCTAGTCAACTAACTCACCTCCAGAGGATACACTGTTGTACACATGAATTGTTTTATAAATCAGTCACACTGAAAGTCACACTCTCATTTATGAGAGAAGGCCTAACATAATTCACTGAGTGATCTAAAGCCCGGCGCACACGAGAGATATCAGCTGAGCTAACGGCCTCAATTGCCTGTCAGCTCAGCGGCTAGCTCTCTTGTTGTTTCAGCGCACACGGTGAGCAAAAGTTTCAAGAAATTGATTTCAGTTCCCGCATAACGTCTTCTTCAAGTCCATTTTGAAGAGTCGAGCGTATGAATCGAGTGAAAATAACATGCGATTCATTGGCCGGTCCGGTAAAACTGCTGAGCTTTTGGCTTGCGTTCGCCGCACACGCTGAGGATTTGGCCTCGCGAGGCGATTTGATATTTTTCCCCCGGCCTCGCGAGGCCAAAAACTCACC
Source organism: Hanleya hanleyi (assembly GCA_036873755.1). Lineage (NCBI taxonomy): Eukaryota > Metazoa > Mollusca > Polyplacophora > Lepidopleurida > Hanleyidae > Hanleya > Hanleya hanleyi. The sequence continues at coordinate 25,542 of JAVTVY010003344.1, read as the reverse complement.
AAAAACTGCCCGCACACGAGAGCTAGCCCCTGAGCTGACCGGCAATTGAGGCGGTCAGCTCAGCTGATAGCTCTCATGTGCGCCGGGCTTTAGGTGCTTTGCTGGTGTTAGCCTCACAATGCTGAACCGGCACGGGTTCGAGCCCAGCTGGTCCATGTGTGAAAGTTTGTCAGCTACATGCCGACTGGCGGTGGTTCTCTCCGCGTACTCCAGCTTCCTCCACCAACTAAACTGACTGTCACCATATGAGTGAAACAACCTTGAGTGTGACATTGAGCCCCTCTTCCCCCCCCCCCCCATAATTCACCATCATTATAGATGAGGAATTACATGGAATAAAGAAGTGCTTTTCTTCAGTGAAATGAATTAAACCGCTTAAATTCTCAAACACCTCTTCTGCAAAGTTTGATGCTGAGTCCATTTTGGAGATTTTCTTTTTCACAAGAGAATAAAAAACTGGTGGCGATTAAATTGATCAGAACAGGAAGTTGACTAAAAATTGTCAAAAAAATCATTATTATTTACTGGATAGAAGGTGATCATATTCAGAGAACTGGACTAATCGCATTGGTTCTAAAACTTAGGATCCAATGAATTGAATGATTGTTGAATATTTACTGTAATACATTTCATGGCAATCAATCTCGTTCAAATATTTATTTGTGTGTCGGAATGCAAAAGCCATAATTAAGGTACAAAGCTTGAAAGGGGGCGGGAGAGTGGTCGTGGGGAAAGAGTGCACACTCTTGATCTCGACTGCTGTCTGACGCGGGTTCGAAACCCACCGAGGACTTTCAGGATATTAAAAATACCCCCGCTCACAGCTGGGCTGATCAGTGTCCAGGGTAAAAGGAACTGTGGGCACTTTCGTGTCCTGGCACATGTAGGCACTGTCGTGATATGACTGAAAAAATGTTGAAAACGACGTTAAATCCTACTCACTCACTCACCCAAAGCTTGAATTCTACTTTTCCAAGGATCAACATTCTTCTGAGGTCCAGAAGTCTGACCTCAGAATGTTTTCCACATTTCAAAAGGGCCTAGAAGAGAAAGTTTTGACAATTCCCTCATGAAACTCATTTTCAAGTGGTTTAATGTGCAACATTGTAACACACATTCAACAATGTATCAGCGATTGTTACAATGTTGCAAGTAAATTGCTAAGTACTCATTACAATGTTACTTCTGCTTCTATCTGTGTGTAATGGGGGTCAAGATGGGGGGTCATGTAATCATTCTTATATCTGTTTTATATATTTTCTGTACATTGTCTGATCTCCTCACAGATGGGTTGGGGTGACCTGGGAGTGTTTGGAGAGCCAAGTAAAGAGACGCCAAACTTGGATCAAATGGCTGCTGATGGCATGATCTTCCCAGACTTTTACTCTGCCAATCCTCTTTGTTCACCATGTAAGATTGTCTGCTTTGGACAGTTATTGCCATCTCCCTTGTCAGAAATGTTCCATAAGTTGAAGGAAACATATGGTGTATCAGATTAAGTAGTAAGGAAACACTATGATCAACAGTATTATATCATGTGCTTTTATCTACATGCAATGTATTTGAATGGCATGATTGTTTGGCAGGTTTTACTAAACACATATTATCAACAGAACAGATCTACAATTTCCTATATGCAGTCCTGCCAGTGTGGTCGAATTGTATGGCAGTGTTACATCACCTAACTTGTGAACTAGTCTTTAACAAGTCTTATAGCATTGTTTTCCAATAAATTCTGATACAATTATTCACATATTGGATGTGGACCAGTTGTCAGTGAAGTTAGTTACACAGCCAGAATACATGCTCATCCATCTCATCATGGAAAAAGTCAACACTGATTATCTTTTCATGAGCAAATTTTAGTGTCACTATAGAAATTACCACATTTGTTCTACAATTTGACCAATATGAATTTTGCCTCTGTACCTGACATGTAACAGTTTGCTGTGGAAATGCCCTGAAAACAGTTTACTGTGGAAATGCACTGAAAGGGTTAGAGACTTACTGTTGAAATGCTGTGAAAGAGTTCAACAGTTTACTGTGGAAATGACCTGAAAGGGTTCAACAGTTTACTGTGGAAATGCCCTGAAAGGGTTCAACAGTTTACTGTGGAAATGCCCTGAAAGGGTTCAACAGTTTACTGTGAAAATGACCTGAAAGGGTTCAACAGTTTACTGTGGAAATGCCCTGAAAGGGTTCAACAGTTTACTGTGAAAATGACCTGAAAGGGTTCAACAGTTTACTGTGAAAATGACCTGAAAGGTTTCAACAGTGCCCTGAAAGGGTTTGGAGACAAAAAACCTCTATTATATTATAGCTTGAAATAGTGGAAATGTTGATTGCATTCTATAAGCAAGGCTATGCCCAAATTCCAGCTATGCCAAAAGTTGTGGCAAACTAGAAAACTGATTTTGAGGTGTTAAATGGAGATCTGTGTTCTCTCTGTAATGATTCGAGATTGACATTGTGTATTGTGACCAAAGTTTGGATGTACCTTAACTTCAAGATAAAAGAATATGATACAACATGTAGCATTTTCTCATATATCATGTGTAGAGTGTTGAATTTACAAGCTAATATATTTTAATATTCATTTTATCATGATGTATATTTCAGCTTGTGTTACATGATTCGTTTTATCATATTGTATATTTCAGCTCGTGCAGCCCTCATGAGTGGCCGTTTACCCATCAGAAATGGATTCTACACCACAAATGCCCATGCTAGAAATGGTATTAATGATAAAACGATATTTTTTCGTAATGATACTTATAAAAATAAGTATTAGACTATTGTTAAATTATTTAAAAAATATTTTCATTTGTTCTTTAGTGAGTTTCATTTCGGTTTCCCAGCATCAGCATGAACACTGTACATGTGTATCAGCTTAGATAAGTTTTCTCTTTGTAAAAGTTGCTCTATAATAATCTGAGACTGCTTATATTACATGTATGGTAAAAAAAACTTATATATTCCATTGTATTATCAGAATTTAATTCAGAGGTTAATCCGGAACTTGCGCAGAATTGGAGAAGAATCTTTCAACACTAGATCTGCCCTGATAGCACCGGCAGGTGCCTTGAGATATGACTCCCAGTGGTTTGTTCTTCCACTCTTTCCTATCTCTTCAGCCTAGGAAGTAGTTTTAGTCAATGATAATTGGACTATTTTTCACTTGAAGTTGCCAAAATTATCATGCATAATTCTTGGAATAGTAGGATAATTTGGTCCATATTTACACCAGGTATCATTGATTATGAATATTTCCCAGGCTGTAGATATAGGAAAGAGAATGGAAGAATGAATTGCTGGGAGTCACGCCTCAATGTACCTTCCAGTGCTATCAGGGTAGATCTGTTGTTAAAGGATAAACTTTTGTATGAGTACAAGATCATTGAAATTAATGTTTTACATTCTATAAACACATTACATTATGTTCAGTAGATTATGTACATAATGTGATACCTGTTTACAGTTATTAATAAGAACTGTAACAAATCGAAGAACTGGTTCTCTGGATTTCGAATTTTTATATACTGACGTTGCGACGCTCACCAGAACGTCTTCAACAGAGTGAGAAATATGTACAAGAAATCACATTAAATATATGATAACAGCTTGGACGGTGAGCACATTTAAGTTGATATAGGGTTAAAATCGAATGGGAAAAAACAATAAAGCAACACCTTTGACGATATGTCAAAGGTGATGAGAGTCACTGGAACACAAAATTAAGCACTGATCACAGTTAATACTGGTCTTGAATACACAAGCTGGCTCCCATTGGCTGGCTCCGTCTCAGCAGGCATCATTGAGAGAAAAAAAAAGGAAAGGTCAAGACGGCGGTACAAGTAACTGTCTATAGAAACAAACGTTACATAGCGGTAGTAATTGTCAGATCGGATAGGTACAGTTAATTGCACAGAAGGAATTGGTATACTGGTAATAGCTATAACAGTCTCTTTTTGGTCTTTTTCTTTAAGGTGCTATCCCAAGTGTTGGACAGTATGAAACGCAATCCCCCATTGCGGTTAAGAGAAGGGCGCTCAACGCGTTCCCAGATAGCCTCTTTAACCCCACGTTCGAAGAACCGTTCTTCTCGATCCAGGATTAAGACGTCTTGGTTGGTGAAGACATGTCCCGTGTCACACCTGTGCCGGAACACCGCTGAATCGTTGCCGTTGGATGTGGCTCTGCGATGTTGGGACATACGCTTTTTCAGGGGTTGTTGCGTCTCCCCTATGTACCGGTCTACGTTTTTGTGCTTTGTGGAAAGTCCAGTCCTTATATCCAGGATATAAGGACTGGACTTTCCACAAAGCACAAAAACGTAAAAACAGAACATCCACGCCGAGCAGGGAGAGAATGACCACTATCACGATCCCATACGTGAACAACCTCTCGGAAAAAGTGAGTCGGTTATTTAGGGCTCATAAAGTCAAAACATGTTTCAAGCCCATGAACACTCTTCGTAACATTCTAGTCCATCCGAAAGATAAACCAAAAAAAGATGTGGAAAGTAACCTGATATACGGGGTAGTCTGTCAGGAGTCGACCTGTGTGGACCGGTACATAGGGGAGACGCAACAACCCCTGAAAAAGCGTATGTCCCAACATCGCAGAGCCACATCCAACGGCAACGATTAAGCGGTGTTCCGGCACATGTGTGACACGGGACATGTCTTCACCAACCAAGACGTCTTAATCCTGGATCGAGAAGAACGGTTCTTCGAACGTGGGGTTAAAGAGGCTATCTGGGAACGCGTTGAGCGCCCTTCTCTTAACCGCAATGGGGGATTGCGTTTCATACTGTCCAACACTTGGGATAGCACCTTAAAGAAAAAGACCAAAAAGAGACTGTTATAGCTATTACCAGTATACCAATTCCTTCTGTGCAATTAACTGTACCTATCCGATCTGACAATTACTACCGCTATGTAACGTTTGTTTCTATATACAGTTACTTGTACCGCCGTCTTGACCTTTCCTTTTTTTTTTTTTCTCAATGATGCCTGCTGAGACGGAGCCAGCCAATGGGAGCCAGCTTGTGTATTCAAGACCAGTATTAACTGTGATCAGTGCTTAATTTTGTGTTCCAGTGAACTCTCATCACCTTTGACATATCGTCAAAGGTGTTGCTTTATTGTTTTCTCCCATTCGATTTTAACCCTATATCAACTTAAATGTGCTCACCGTCCAAGCTGTTATCATATATTTAATGTGATTTCTTGTACATATTTCTCACTCTGTTGAAGACGTTCTGGTGAGCGTCGCAACGTCAGTATATAAAAATTCGAAATCCAGAGAACCAGTTCTTCGATTTGTTATTGTTAATACCTGGATGACTGAGAACCTTCACTAATAAGAACTGTATTTATGTGTTCTGTACTTTAACTTTCAGCTTAAATGAAATTTTCTGTTACAGGTTACACTCCACAGAACATAGTTGGTGGTATTCCTGATTCAGAGATCCTATTCCCTGAACTGTTACAGAAGGGTGGATACAGGAACAAGATCATTGGCAAATGGTACATAAAACAGTCTTGTATCTTCTAAAGCATACTTGAAAGAACAGACAAACCTGAGCTTATACAGCCACCATGATATTAGATTACATTTCATTTGTAACAGTTCATGTTCCTTTTCAAGTCAGAATCTCTAAATCTGTGTAGGAAGTAAGCCATATGTTCTTCATGTTGGCGACTTTGTGCATTAAGCAGGCATGAGTGGTTACATAGAACACATTTCTCATTGAATTTACATGGAATTAGATGATTCTTTTTTAGGATTTAACAACCTTCATTGAAAGATTATTATAGATAGGACAGCTAGTTATTTGTTTCTTTGTGTAGTGTAACTAACGTCACAGGACCTACAAAGTAGGGTGAGGTAGATGACTTGGGGGCCCAAGCGTAATGTTATAGGTCACATAAGTAGGTCAAATTTCTATCAAAAGTAGGTCAGCTCAGAACTTGCTGGTAACACTCCCCTAATGCACGTTCACGCCAAAAAGCAAGGTTTTAATGTCAACGGTTCTCCTTATTTTGCCAACGAAAGGATTCTGATGGACTGACTCGCTCACTGACTCATTGCCATACAATTTGCAAATGAGAGTCTACTTCGTAGGAATAAAGGGTCATCCATGTATAACGTATGCAAAAAATCCTGATTTTCTGCATCCCCTTTCCTTGCACATACCAGCAGTCCCCCCTCCCTATGTACATATGTTGTCATAACGTTTAATTCATTAAGAATAACTAGTTCTCCTACTTGATCTAGCTTGAGATTTATTGCCTTCAATATTTCTGTGTTTGATGTGTTGACCCCGAGGTCACATTGAAAAAAAAGGACTGCTGAGTGAACATTTGACAGTGTGAACCGAATATCCACAAGAAGTTGTGAATGGTCTGGCACTTGGTACAAATGACTGTCATGAAATCACCATTTTTGTCTGATGGTGGAAATGGATCAACATCTGTATGCATCCTGTGCATGGTGGGAGGATTTCCAGTCAATTATTGTGGAAACTAGTTCAATGTTTTCATCGCCTATGTTTATGTATCGGTACCCCTCACATACACTCATCCCTTTCCATTTTGGAACCCCTCCCTTCTACTATGTTGTGCATACGTCCTAAATGGACGGCCTCTCATGTCCTAATTTTTCCAGGTAAAACATTTTACAGTATTAATGTTCGGTTCATCTTTCGTCCTCAGGCATCTAGGTCAGCAGCCACAGTATCACCCTCTCAAACATGGTTTTGATGAATGGTTTGGAGCCCCGAACTGTCATTTTGGACCATTTGATGACAAAACACAACCCAATATTCCTGTTTACAAAGACGCTAACATGGTGGGAAGGTAGGGATTGTGGTGTTTGTGTAAAACATGTACTTCACTACAATTTATGTACTGTTTTAACAGGGTTATAAAAGGGCATCGCTAGCGGGGTAGCTGAGTGCGAACGACCCCCTCTCAGAACCCATCCCTATGTAATTTTCCAATTTTTTATGGCACAGTCAACTGGTCTGCCTAATACATGTAAGTAAGCATAGAAAGGACCCCTTTTGAAGAAATGCTGGCGATGCCCATGGTATAGGGTATAGCTGACCATTTCATCTCTCAATCCTGGCGATGCCCGTGGTATAGTGTATAGCTGACCATTTCATCTCTCAATCCTGGTGATGCCCATGGTATAGGGTATAGCTGACCATTTCATCCCTCAATCCTGGCGATGCCCATGGTATAGGGTATAGCTGACCACTTCATCTCTCAATCCTGGCGATGCCTATGGTATAGGGTATTGCTGACCATTTCATCTCTCAATCCTGGCGATGCCTATGGTATAGGGTATAGCTGACCATTTCATCTCTCAATCCTGGCGATGCCCATGGTATAGGGTATAGCTGACCATTTCATCTCTCAATCCTGGCGATGCCTGTGGTATAGTGTATAGCTGACCATTTCATCTCTCAATCCTGGCGATGCCCATGGTATAGGGTATAGCTGACCCTTTCATCTCTCAATCCTGGCGATGCCTATGGTATAGGGTATAGCTGACCATTTCATTTCTCAATCCTGGCGATGCCCATGGTATAGGGTATAGCTGACCATTTCATCTCTCAATCCTGGCGATGCCCATGGTATAGGGTATAGCTGACCATTTCATCTCTCAATCCTGGCGGTGCCCATGGTATAGGGTATAGCTGACCATTTCATCTCTCAATCCTGGCGATGCCCATGGTATAGGGTATAGCTGACCATTTCATCTCTCAATCCTGGCGATGCCCATGGTATAGGGTATAGCTGACCATTTCATCTCTCAATCCTGGCGATGCCTATATATAGGGATATAGCTGACCATTTCATCTCTCAATCCTGGCGATGCCCATGGTATAGGGTATAGCTGACCATTTCATCTCTCAATCCTGGCGATGCCCGTGGTATAGGGTATAGCTGAGCATTTCATCTCTCAATCCTGGCGATGCCCATGGTATAGGGTATAGCTGACCGTTTCATCTCTCAATCCTGGCGATGCCCATGGTATAGGGTATAGCTGACCATTTCATCTCTCAATCCTGGCGATGCCCATGGTATAGGGTATAGCTGACCATTTCATCTCTCAATCCTGGCGATGCCCATGGTATAGGGTATAGCTGACCATTTCATCTCTCAATCCTGGCGATGCCCATGGTATAGGGTATAGCTGACCATTTCATCTCTCAATCCTGGCGATGCCCATGGTATAGGATATAGCTGACCATTTCATCTCTCAATCCTGGCGATGCCCATGGTATAGGGTATAGCTGACCATTTCATCTCTCAATCCTGGCGATGCCTGTGGTATAGGGTATAGCTGACCATTTCATCTCTCAATCCTGGCAATGCCCATGGTATAGGGTATAGCTGACCATTTCATCTCTCAATCCTGGCGATGCCCATGGTGTAGGGTATAGCTGACCATTTCATCTCTCAATTCTGGCGATGCCCATGGTATAGGGTATAGCTGACCATTTCCTCTCTCAATCCTGGCGATGCCTATGGTATAGGGTATAGCTGACCATTTCATCTCTCAATCCTGGCGATGCCCGTGGTATAGGGTATAGCTGACCATTTCATCTCTCAATCCTGGCGATGCCCATGGTATAGGGTATAGCTGACCATTTCATCTCTCAATCCTGGCAATGCTTGTGGTATAGGGTATAGCTGAGCATTTCATCTCTCAATCCTGGCGATGCCCATGGTATAGGGTATAGCTGACCATTTCATCTCTCAATCCTGGCGATGCCCATGGTATAGGGTATAGCTGACCATTTCATCTCTCAATCCTGGCGATGCCTATAGTATAGGGTATAGCTGACCATTTCATCTCTCAATCCTGGCGATGCCCATGGTATAGTGTATAGCTGACCATGTCATCTCAATCCTGGCGATGCCCGTGGTATAGTGTATAGCTGACCATTTCATCTCTCAATCCTGGCGATGCCCATGGTATAGGATATAGCTGTCCATTTCATCTCTCAATCCTGGCGATGCCCATGGTATAGGGTATAGCTGACCATTTAATCTCTCAAACCTGGCGATGCCTATGGTATAGGGTATTGCTGACCATTTCATCTCTCAAACCTGGCGATGCCTATGGTATAGTGTATAGCTGACCATTTCATCTCTCAATCCTGGCGATGCCCATGGTATAGGGTATAGCTCACCATTTCATCTCTCAATCCTGGCGATGCCTGTGGTATAGTGTATAGCTGACCATTTCATCTCTCAATCCTGGCGATGCCCATGGTATATGGTATAGCTGACCATTTCATCTCTCAATCCTGGCGATGCCTATGGTATAGGGTATAGCTGACCATTTCATTTCTCAATTCTGGCGATGCCTATGGTATAGGGTATAGCTGACCATTTCATCTCTCAATCCTGGCGATGCCCATGGTATAGGGTATAGCTGACCATTTCATCTCTCAATCCTGGCGATGCCCATGGTATAGGGTATAGCTGACCATTTCATCTCTCAATCCTGGCGATGCCTATGGTATAGGGTATAGCTGACCATTTCATCTCTCAATCCTGGCGATGCCCATGGTATAGGGTATAGCTGACCATTTCATCTCTCAATCCTGGCGATGCCCATGATATAGGATATAGCTGACCATTTCATCTCTCAATCCTGGCGATGCCCATGGTATAGGTTATAGCTCACCATTTCATCTCTCAATCCTGGCGATGCCTGTGGTATAGGGTATAGCTGACCATTTCATCTCTCAATCCTGGCGATGCCCGTGGTATAGGGTATAGCTGACCATTTCATCTCTCAATCCTGGCCATGCCCATGGTATAGGGTATAGCTGTCCATTTCATCTCTCAATCCTGGCCATGCCCATGGTATAGGGTATAGCTGATCATTTCATCTCTCAATTCTGGCGATGCCCATGGTATAGGGTATAGCTGACCATTTCATCTCTCAATTCTGGCGATGCCCATGGTATAGGGTATAGCTGACCATTTCATCTTTCAATCCTGGCGATGCCCATGGTATAGGGTATAGCTGACCGTTTCATCTCTCAATCCTGGCGATGCCCATGGTATAGGGTATAGCTGATCATTTCATCTCTCAATCCTGGCGATGCCCATGGTATAGGGTATAGCTGACCATTTCATCTCTCAATCCTGGCGATGCCCATGGTATAGGGTATAGCTGACCATTTCATCTCTCAATCCTGGCGATGCCCATGGTATAGGGTATAGCTGACCATTTCATCTCTCAATCCTGGCGATGCCCATGGTATAGGGTATAGCTGACCATTTCATCTCTCAATCCTGGCGATGCCCATGGTATAGGGTATAGCTGACCATTTCATCTCTCAATCCTGGCGATGCCCATGGTATAGGGTATAGCTGACCATTTCATCTCTCAATCCTGGCGATGCCCATGGTATAGGGTATAGCTGACCATTTCATCTCTCAATCCTGGCGATGCCCATGGTATAGGGTATAGCTGACCATTTCATCTATCCTGGCGATGCCCGTGGTATAGGGTATAGCTGACCATTTCATCTCTCAATCCTGGCGATGCCTGTGGTATAGGGTATAGCTGAGCATTTCATCTCTCAATCCTGGCGATGCCCATGGTATAGGGTATAGCTGACCATTTCATCTCTCAATCCTGGCGATGCCCATGGTATAGGGTATAGCTGACCATTTCATCTCTCAATCCTGGCGATGCCTATAGTATAGGGTATAGCTGACCATTTCATCTCTCAATCCTGGCGATGCCCATGGTATAGGGTATAGCTGACCATTTCATCTCAATCCTGGCGATGCCCGTGGTATAGTGTATAGCTGACCATTTCATCTCTCAATCCTGGCGATGCCCATGGTATAGGGTATAGCTGTCCATTTCATCTCTCAATCCTGGCGATGCCCATGGTATAGGGTATAGCTGACCATTTCATCTCTCAATCCTGGCCATGCCCATGGTATAGGGGCTGACCATTTCATCTCTATAGCTGTCCATTTCATCTCTCAATCCTGGCCATGCCCATGGTATAGGGTATAGCTGATCATTTCATCTCTCAATTCTGGCGATGCCCATGGTATAGGGTATAGCTGACCATTTCATCTCTCAATTCTGGCGATGCCCATGGTATAGGGTATAGCTGACCATTTCATCTTTCAATCCTGGCGATGCCCATGGTATAGGGTATAGCTGACCGTTTCATCTCTCAATCCTGGCGATGCCCATGGTATAGGGTATAGCTGATCATTTCATCTCTCAATCCTGGCGATGCCCATGGTATAGGGTATAGCTGACCATTTCATCTCTCAATCCTGGCGATGCCCATGGTATAGGATATAGCTGACCGTTTCATCTCTCAATCCTGGCGATGCCCATGGTATAGGGTATAGCTGACCATTTCATCTCTGAATCCTGGCGATGCCCATGGTATAGGGTATAGCTGTCCATTTCATCTCTCAATCCTGGCGATGCCCATGGTATAGGGTATAGCTGACCATTTAATCTCTCAATCCGGCGATGCCTATGGTATAGGGTATTGCTGACCATTTCATCTCTCAAACCTGGCGATGCCTATGGTATAGGGTATAGCTGACCATTTCATCTCTCAATCCTGGCGATGCCCATGGTATAGGGTATAGCTGACCATTTCATCTCAAAATCCTGGCGATGCCCGTGGTATAGGGTATAGCTGAGCATTTCATCTCTCAATCCTGGCGATGCCTGTGGTATAGGGTATAGCTGAGCGTTTCCTCTCTCAATCCTGGCGATGCCCATGGTATAGGGTATAGCTGACCATTTCATCTCTCAATCCTGGCGATGCCCATGGTATAGGGTATAGCTGACCATTTCATCTCTCAATCCTGGTGGTGCCCATGGTATAGGGTATAGCTGACCATTTCATCTCTCAATCCTGGTGATGCCCATGGTATAGGGTATAGCTGACCACTTCATCTCTCAATCCTGGCGATGCCCATGGTATAGGGTATAGCTGACCATTTCATCTCTCAATCCTGGCGATGCCCATGGTATAGGGTATAGCTGACCATTTCATCTCTCAATCCTGGCGATGCCTGTGGTATAGGGTATAGCTGAACATTTCATCTCTCAATCCTGGTGATGCCCGTGGTATAGGGTATAGCTGACATTTCATCTCTCAATCTTGGCGATGCCCGTGGTATAGGGTATAGCTGAGCATTTCATCTCTCAATCCTGGCGATGCCCATAGTATAGGGTATAGCTGACCATTTCATCTCTCAATCCTGGCGATGCCCATGGTATAGGGTATAGCTGACCATTTCATCTCTCACTCAATTATCAAAGGTCTTACCTTTAGTTGGACTACTTTCTGCTTCATAATTTTGTTCTGCAAAACACATTTAGTATTACTGGTATAGCTTAATAAACCTCAGCTGTTGCAATTCACCCACCTGGAAGTTACTGTAAATTTTTTGTTATTGGCTGGAATTATATTTCTCAGTTTTCACTCAAAAGAACTTTGTTGATAAGCTACAACGGCCCAGAAAACCTGAGATTTCTGATATGGACTTCCTCTGAAAAAATAAATAAATGATTTCTACTACTTAATCAGTACAGTTAACATTGCAACTTTGTTGATGAGACTCCCATGTTGGGAACTTAGTTTCAATTGTGTTTCAATCACTGGCCCTCTCATTTTGACTAAATTATGACAACAAAGTACATTATTCAGATAAAACGATGAAACAAAAGTGACTCATTTCAAATCATTGACTTGAAAGAATGACCAGGTACATCATTTTTTGCTGATGGTGTACCAATGATACATGTCTCAGGACTGCAGACAACTTTAACAGGATGTTTTCATACGACATGCAGATTAAAAATTGTTTAATATTCTGTTCCGTTTCTAAAATAAACAGATAATAAACCACCTTAAAAATTGTTCATCAAATTTTCATTGCAAGAAAAAAAAAAAAAAAAAATTTATCATTGGTGAAGTGGAGCCAAACAACAACATGCATCCACAAGGGTGCACTCCAGGGATTCTTCCATTTGGCAAGGAATAGACCATGGGTCCGTTTTTTGGCCACCAATTGTCGTAAAATCTTCAATTGCAAGCCATCATTCATAATTCAGCTGTCGTCTTTTAAAGAATATCCGCGTCCACAAACAATCATAGTATACATAACATAGGCTAATTTCCTGCAAGAGAGAAGCGGTCAACAGTTTTCAATGATGCCGGCAAGACATCATGATGTTCCAAAAATATCAAATCCATATTGCTGATCAGTATTCTTAATCCATATGATATTCATCTGGAGACTGATGTGTCTCAGTCACGCTTTGATTGTGTCTGTTCATATGAGCACCATGAGGATCTTGAAATACATGGGTTCATACGGCCCCTAGCCATGGGTTAAGCGGAATTAGACACAAGTTACGAAACGTAACACCATAGATCTTGCACTCTATGCTCGTATTTTGCTATCAGCATGCGATATGTATCACCAAATTTTGAGAAAGTTTGAATGGAGGGACTTGATGGTATAACCCTGTTTGATAAGTTTCTGCAATAATGTTTTGTGACGTTGATTAAAATCGTCACATTTAACACTGGATCTAGCAAATGCTACTAGGCAAGGTATGTATATGCCATATCCAGATCCCACTGGAATATTACTGTCCAGAAAGGGATGTCAAAATTGTAAAGATCGTCTATATAGTGTTTGGTGAATGAGAACGAACTGGTTTTGAATTGATCGGTTTTTAAAAGCACCTGCATATAGTCATGTTCATAAGTGAACAGATATAGTTCAGCTAACAATGGAATACCTATATGCTGTTGATATATTGTGTTGCCAAATTTTACATAGATATTTTAATGAGAAATTCAAGCAACTCTATAAACAAAGAAACATCCCATGAATGATATCTCTTGTATGTAGTAGAGCCAAAGAATTAACCCAAATCACTTATATGTATATATTTTCTGATAGAGCATGATTAAACTATTATTTTAAGACACTTCAACTTCATGTCAGAATTCAGACACTGTTCCTGACCTTTTGGGTCTGACAGACAGGCACTCTACCAAACTCCCCTGCCATCTTTGGATATGAAAAGTGATAGTGCTGGAGGAATGTTGACACGAGTATTCGCCGCTCTGACCCTGCTAATGAACTTCCTACTGATCTTTTCTTCTCTTGGCTTTATGACTGACTTGTCGAATACAAATCTGCTAATTGGTTAATGACCTGGTTAATGACAAAATTGAGTTTAAATGCATGTATTTCAACTGCCTTTGAACTTTCTAATAAATTATAGTGAAAATGTGAATGAATTGAATGGATTTGAGTTTTGTCTGTCATTCTATGTGGTTCAAACAATCTACCAGCCAACTGATGTCGAGAATCTTATCCCTAGGGATAGAGTAACTGTAAATCCATGGCAAGGAGCGATGTCTTGACTCTGTGATAGCCAGGCAGTATCATCAAATTTCTAAACATTAAACCATATCTTGATTCATAATATGCTGGTGCTGCTGAGTTTCTGTCTTGTACAATTTCAGATACTATGAAGAGTTCCAGATTGATCAGAAGACTGGAGAATCTAACCTCACACAGATGTATATACAGGTACATTACACTATTCTCTCGATGTACAGGACATTAGTGGTGTTTTATTGCAAGTACTGTATGTATATCTATATAAGGCAGGGTTGCATTCCTGAATTAAAGGAAATTGCACATACAGTAAGGTCTCGAATATTTTCAGCTCCTCAGACAACTTTTTGTAAAAGGCGACTAAACTTGGCCACCCGTGCGGTTCCAGGGTGTGAATGTCGTGAAATGACTGAAATATAGTTGAAAGTGACATTAAATCATATTCACTCCTCACTTGAGATGGCTGCCCAGCAGAGGACCTGTAAGCTACTTAGCTTGTTTTAATGGGATTTAGCGAAACTTGTCTCTGAGGTCAAGAAAATAAAAGAGTTATGAGGTTATCTTACCTGAATCATTGAACTGTTATGATTTATCCCTAAAGCCTTCTCTTGCATGGTAATTGCAACCACTAATTGTGACGGTTAACCCTCTGTTTGCTATCCCCGCTTTTAGGTGTTCTATGGAGATCTCCCAGATGCTGACAGAAATGCTGGAGAATTTGGCCATTTCAAAAGCAGGATGATCTAATACAAATTTTTCTGCACTTTTGGTTTTGAACAGGAAGCACTAAGTTTTATTGAGAAGCAAGTGCAGGCTGATGAGCCTTTCTTACTGTACTGGGCAGTTGATGCCACCCATGATCCCCTGTATGCCTCAAAACCATTCCTGGGAACCAGTCACAGGGGTCTGTGAGTAAGATAGTTATACAATACTGATGAATCGGGATACAATGTTGTGTCAAAGAAATTGGAATTTCTTACAGATGCAATCTAGATAAAGGATAGAATAAATATATGATTTTGTGTTGCCATTCAAGTTCTTTCCTAAAAACATTAGATTATGAAATACAAGCGGAGTATACTGTGAGCCATTTAAGGCTATTTTGTTCTATGTTTTTGGATATGTTTCTTCTGTATATTTTCCAGCTATGGTGATGCTGTACGAGAGCTGGATCATGGTGTAGGACAGATCCTACAGAAGGTGTCAGATTTAGGCATTGAGAATAATACATTAGCTTTCTTCTCTTCAGACAATGGAGCGGCTACTTATGCTAAAGAACAAGGTCAGTAGGGTGTCGGGAACACATTGTTTAATCTTTCTCTCTCTTTCCCTCTCTCTCTCTCCCTTTCTCCAGCAGGGCTTCAATCAAAATATGTAATAAATTTCCTTCCAAACTTTAAAATGGGTTATGGTGAATTAGAACTACAACATTGTTCCTGGATAATAATTTTTACCCCTCGGCTAATTTGGCCTCAGGGATATTGTCGTCGCCATGTACATCCGTATGTCCATCCATCGGTCCGTTATCGCATTTTAGGCAAAACTGCTTGAGACACAACCACCAAATTTTGAACACTTATTTATCTTATGCTAAGTCATACGCCTATTGAAAGTGACTCCCCTGGGCCCATATTTGTCCCCTGACGCCCGAAGGGCTAAAGGGGGACTATAGTATTGGGGTTCATCCGTGTGTCCGTCCGTGCGTCTGTCCGTCCGTCCGACTTTGTTTCCGGACAGTAACTTCTGGAAAACTGAACGGATTCTTTTCAAATTTAGTTTGTGGGCACCCTGCCTCAAGATCTCGCTTGGGATTGTTTTTCGCACCGATCCGCCTATAGGTGGTGCCACCTAGTTAAAATTAAACTAGTGCAAAGTTAAAATTTCGTTTCTGGACAATAACTTTTGAAAAACTGAATGGATTCTTTTCAAATTTGGTGTGTGGGTACCTTGCCTCAAGATCTCGCTTGGGATTGTTTATTGCACCTATCCGCCTATAGGTGGCGCCACCTGGGGGCAAATGTAAAATTTCGTTTCCGGACAATCACATTCAAAAAACTGAATGGATTCTTTTCAAATTTAGTGTGTGTACCTCGCCATAATTTGTATTTACAGGATGCCTGTAATTATTTTGTACCATGGTATAAAATCGCCAAGCCTGCCACAATTCGTATTTACAGGATACCTGTAAATAATATATACCATGGTATAAAATGCCAAGCCTGCCATAATTCGTATTTACAGGATGCCTGTAATTATTTTGTACCATGGTATAAAATCGCCAAGCCTGCCATAATTCGTATTTACAGGATGCCTGTAAATCATTTGGCCGTAAGTCGTAAATTTGCGCCTTTTTATTTCCACCAATGATATGTGCAGCTTTTACAAATTTGGTGCCGGGCTTTACGCAACCTTCAAACAGGGTTATCTCCCCTTCTGCCAGTCGATCAACCCTGCCCTCAGTCAATTAT
Organism: Hanleya hanleyi; assembly: GCA_036873755.1. NCBI lineage: Eukaryota > Metazoa > Mollusca > Polyplacophora > Lepidopleurida > Hanleyidae > Hanleya > Hanleya hanleyi. The sequence goes on along the minus strand of JAVTVY010003344.1, from coordinate 8,624 downwards.
ACAGGGCGAAAAAAACGCCCTGGCAGTCTCCACACAGTGAGTCTTCACCAAGCCATGTAGCCTTTGACGGAGATTAAAAGTGCGAGATTATCCGAACTGCTAACGGTCGTTTGTTTAAAAACAAATCAGCGATGCTTGTTTTGTGGGAATTAAATGGTCCCGCACATTCACATTTACAAAATTACATATCCTTGTATTTAGTTTGTGGATAAGGACTGTTCTTGGCTGGTAAAATTCCAGCTTTGTGAAATGATGTTTTGGTACATGGTTATATGTAAATTGACTGAGGGCAGGGTCGATCGATTGGCAGAAGGGGAGATAACCCTGTTTGGAGGTTGCGTAAAGCCCGGCACCATATTTGTTAAAGCGCATATCATTGGTGGAAATAATAAGAAGGCATAAATGAATTACAGGCATCCTGAATTACAGGCATCCTGTAAATACGAATTATGGCAGGCTTGGCGATTTTATACCATGGTACAAAATAATTACAGGTATCCTGTAAATACACGAATTATGGCAGGCTTGGCATTTTATACCATGGTATATAATTATTATTTACAGGTATCCTGTAAATATGAATTGTGGCAGGCTTGGCGATTTTATACCATGGTACAAAATAATTACAGGCATCCTGTAAATACGAATTATGGCAGGCTTGGCATTTTATACCATAGTATATATTATTTACAGAATGACGAATTGTGGCAGAACCATATGCGTCTATTTCAACTTGCCCAGAACTTTACAACAGATGGTGTTGTATACTCATATTCTGTGAAAGATTTGTCCCCCGACGCCCGAAGGGCTAAAGGGGGACTATTAGTATTGGGGTCCGTCCGTGTTCGTCCGTCTATCCATCCGTCCAACTTTGTTTCTGGACATTAACTTCTGAAAAACTGAACGGATTCTTTTCAAATTTAGTTTGTGGGTACCCTGCCTCAAGATTTCGCTTGGGATTGTTTTTCTCACCGATCCGCGTATAGGTGGTGCCACCTGGGGGCAAAGTTAAAATTTCGTTTCCGTACAATAACTTTTGAAAAACAGAACAGATTCTTTTCAAATTTGGTGTGTGTGTACCTCGCCTCAAGATCTCGCTTGGAATTGTTTTTCGCACCGATCCGCCTATAGGTGGCGCCACCTAGGGGCAAAGTTAAAATTTCGTTTCCGGACAATAACTTTAGAAAAACTGAACGGATTCTTTTCAAATTTGGTGTGTGGGTACCTCGCCTAAAGATCTCACTTAGGATTGTTTTTCGTGTCGATCCGCCTATAGGTGGTGCCACGTGGGGGGCAAAGTTAAAAAAAAATTCTGGACAACAACTTTAGAAAAACTGAACGGATTCTTTTCAAATTTGGTGTATGGGTACCTAGCCTCAAGATCTCGCTTGGCATTGTTTTTTGCACCGATTTGCCTTTAGGTGGCACCACTTGGGGGCCAAAGTTAAAGTTTCGTTTCCGGACAATAACTTTAGAAAAATTGAATGGTTTCTTCTCAAATTGTATGTGGGTACCTCACGTCAAGATCTCGCTTGGGATTGTTTTTCACGCCAATCTGCCTATAGGTGGCGCGACCTGGTAGCCAAGTTAAAATTTTGCATCCGTCAGACTTAGTTTCCGGACAATAACTCCTGAAAAACTGAAAGGATTCTTTTTAAATTTTGTATGAGGTACTTCGCCTCAAGATTTTGCTTGGAGTTCTTTTTCAGGCTGAGCTGCCATAGGTGTCGCCACCTGTGGGCCAAGTTGAAATTTGTTTTCTTACAATATCTAATGAAATCCTGGCCGGATTAGGACAAATTTGGTAATTGTGGGTACCTGGATCTCACTTGGGATTGCTTGGCATACTGGGTAATGAAAGTTACGGTTCCAAGTCAAATCAATTGTTTCAACGTCGGGGGACTTGAACCCCTCGGGTTTTCATTTACAGAGTTATGCCCTTTACAGATATATTAATTTCTATTTCTGTCCTATATGTTTGAATGTAACCAACTATGTATGCAGTGTTCGATATAGCTACTATATTTCAGAAACTTATTTATATTGTTGTATTCTAGAAACCAACAAAAAATTACTTGCCTCGGCCCTCATTTTACAGAGTTATGCCCCTTTTTGGGTGCAGTTATCTCTAATTTTGTGATATATACTTGAATGTAACCAGTTATATATAATTAACTGTTTGGTACAGCTACCAGATTTTAAGTAAACTTTTTTATCCAATTGTAGTCTGGATGCCTACAAAAAATTTGTTGTCTCGGCCCATATTTTATGGAGTTAAGCCCTTTTCGGATGTATTAATATCCGATTTTGTGATCTGTAGTTGAATGTACAAGTTATATCTGCAGATCCGTGTTAGGTACAGCTGCTAAATTTTGGAAACTTATTTATCTACTTGTATTCTTACCCCTCAGCAATTTTGGCCTCGGGGTATTGTCGAGCGTCATCTATGCCCGTCCGTCCATTACCGCATTTTAGGCAAAACCACTTGAGACACAACCACCAAATTTTTAACACTTATTTATCTAGTGCTAAATCAGACGCCTATCGAAAGTGGCTTCCCTCAGCCCATATTTTACAGAATTATGCCCCATTACAGAAATATTAATCTCTATTTCTGTCCTATATGCTTGAATGTAACCAACGAAATCTGCAGAACTGTGTTCGATATAGGTATTATATTTTGGAATCTAATTTATATTGTTGTATTCTAGAAGCGAACAAAAAATTAATCGCCTCGGCCCTTATTTTACAGATTTATTGCTCAAATCTTCACCTGCTATCAATGTATGCCATATTCCTCCTTTTGGAGGTCTCTTGCAAAGAAATTATCTCCCTTGATCGTCCCCTCGATCGTCCGCTAGGTGGCGTGTTCTCCGCGCATGCCCTTCCCCTTTTTCCTTTGCAGGCTTGTCAACAAGACCTGTTTTTGAGAGAGAGTCTCTTCTTACTAGTAATCCTAGATATTTAATAAAGGCTAGGGTTGTTGGTGCTGAAGTTATCTATCAGGACTACGTTCTCTACGTAGGCCCCCTTTTTATCCCTAAAAAGACTCGCTTATTTGTCTTAATTTATGTTGATTTCATTTCTGTTTACGTAGATTGCCGTGTGTCGACTGGACAACAACAACGACAAGCTGACCTGGCGCAGACAAGTGGGGCAGACGTAAGGTTTCTTCTCTGCACGACCGCTGATATCAAGATTCAAGATTCACTTCAGTGTACTAACACCCAGTTGGGTAGAGTACATTATAACAGAATAAAAGAATCAAGTCAAGAGAAGTCTTGGTGAAGATATCAGCCACACAAGCCCTACTTGCCGATTTCAGTCTGATGACAATCAAGCCAGCGCCAGCCTCGGATTCTTCCAAGTGGAAAGTACAGCCGACTACAAGGCCGGACAAGATTTCCTGATATTAGGGAAACAAGTCAGCTTTCATCTTGGGAGACTCCACCAGTCGACGACAGCACCCGGGCTCCATTCTCCAGCTAGCGGACGGGGCCCGGGAACATACCCAAGGTCGGGACTCCGATTCCGAACATCGGAAGATTTCAAGACCGGGACTCCGGCCCCGTACATCGGAGGATTTCAAGACCGGGACTCCGGCCCTGTACATCGGGAGATTCAAGACTGGGACTCCGGCCCCGAACATCGGAAGATTTCAAGGCCGGGACCCTGGCCCCGCACATCGGGAGATTTCAGGACCGGGACTCCGGCTCCGTACATCGGAGGATTCAAGCCGCTTTCCCGTAGGCCGAAGATTTCTCCGAAGATTAAAGTCAAGTCAAGATTTTCTTCCTCGGAGAAGACACAGTCACGGACCCGGCACCGGGGCTCCACTACAAGCACGGACCGGGAACAGACTTCCGAAGACAACTCCCGTTCATCCAAGTCTCCGCAAGTCCACGAGCCGGGGTCCCGGCGAAGAGCCGTACCCCGGACCCGTAGCAGTGGACAAAACTACAGTTCAGAGCACAGATTGGGATCATCACTCATCTTAGGAGAAATCAAAGACATGGACCCGGACCCCGGAACGGGACCTCGGCGCCAGCACGGCACGGCCCTATACAGCACACCGGGACTCGGACTCCAGACCGGCACGGCCTTACACAGAGCACCATCGGAGTGAGAGTTTTCTACTATGAACAAACCTAAAGTCCGGAGCCGGACCCCGGAGCAGAGGATGGCACGGACCTATCCAGAACGCTGGGAGTCCGCTTCCAAGACGGCACGGCCTTATACGGAGCGCCGAGAGTCTACCTCCAACACGGCATGGCTCTATGTGGAGCGCCGAGAATCTACCTCCAAGGTAGCACGGACTTGTACAGCACGGACTTATCCAGAGCGCCGGGAGTCAACTTCCAAGACGGCGCGGACCCGTACATCAGAGCCGGAGCCCGCGATCACAGCGGGGAGATCCCGAAAACGGAACCGGACCCCGGAACGGAATCGGGATTCCAGCTTCAGTCATTTACAGCGGGAGAGGAGTAGAGACCGCCTTCAACCTCGGAATCAGACACCTCCTTACAGTTATTAGGATTACCAGGGCAGAGACCGAACTACCGATCAGGTTTATCCCCGACGTTTTAGACGTCGCTTCCGGGATTCCCGTCAACGTTCACACCGTTTCCGGGGATGCATCCAGGAGACGCACGGGTTATGATGAATACAGTTCAAGATACCATCATCGCCATTCCCCGTCAAGAACCAGACAGGACCCGGAGTCCTACCAGCCTAGCTGTCAGGAGCCCCGGGTACATACAAATTCTGAACCGGATTCCCGAGACGAAAGATCAGTGTTCCTGATCCGGACTCGGACTCGGACTTAAAGATCAAGACTTATCTGTTCAAGTTCCTTTGGAGTCAAGTGCTGTTACGGGACGCAGTCACCTTCCAGCAGCACAGCTTTCTGCGACTGCGGACACTTCATCATCAGATGTCTGTGACACAAGATGATCCCATCTTCCTCCAGCAACGTCGTATCATCTACGACGTTCTGCTTCAATACCACCCTCTTCTCGTACAGGCCCGTTTTCCAGTCAAGAAGCGGAAACAGAGGAGAAGGAGAAGCTACCATTTAAAGCCGAGATGGCGACGCTATAGTCCTGGGTTCCAGAGATGGCTAGACCGGACGATGGCGAAGATAAGCTGTCAGATGATTCACCCCGGAAGCGAAGACAGCTTACAGCGACATCGCTTTACGGATTGGACAAGCCTTCTGAAGAAGACGAGTCTGTGACATGCGCACAATCGCCGGAGTCATTCAGGAAATCTGCTCTCCGGAAACCCGACCCTTACAAGACCTACGTCCTATGTGGAGATAATCTACCTTTCAAGTCTCCGAAGTCGGACCCGGATTTAGACAGACTTCTGGAATGTACCAAGACACCGAAACATGATGTTAACTCGACATAGGGTTACTTCATATACCGATTGGTTCCTTACAGCTATATCAAGTTGATTCAGATCTTAATTTTAACACCCATGTCAGTAATATATGTTCCAGTGCTCATCGCATGTTGGGTCTAATTAAGCGATCATGCAAAGTATTTAAATCTGTTGATGCTCTGAAGAGTTTATATGTTACACTTGTCAGAAGTAAATTAGAGTATTGTTCACCAGTGTGGTCGCCTCATACCAAACAATCCCAGAAGGAGTTAGAAGATATCCAAGCCAGTTTTATTAAATATTTATGTTTTAAAACCGGAGTCGATTTTATGAATATTGGTTACGTAAATGCATGTGCTCATTTTAGAATACCTACATTAGAATCACGCAGAAATCTTGTAGATCTTACTTGTTTACATGGTATTTTACAAAATAGATTCGATTGCCCGGTTTTATTATCACAAATTCCATTTTATGTTCCCACAAGAACTCTTAGACAACCTGTTTTATTCCGCCTGTCTAGAAGTCGTATTAGCATAAGAAAATTTTCTTTTATACCTGGAACACTTGAGCTTTGTAATCGCTTTTTATCAGAAACCAACTGTGATATCACATCAAGCAAAACAACTTTTAGACGAGAGGCAGTTAAGTTTTTATATTAATCTGTAACAATTTTAATTGTCAGCGACAATTACGCATCTCTGAAAGTGTTGTATTTGCATATACATGTATATTTGATTTGATTTATTTTTTGTTATATACCACATTAATGTTTATTTTAACTATGTTTGTATATAGTGTTTCTCCAGGTCTTTTATTGGGTTTTACCTGTTGACCTTGGTATGAAATAAATAAATAAATAAAATAAATAAATAAATAAATACAGGACCCAGACGTCAGACAGAAAGAGGGCTCCTTCAAGCTCACCGGACGGGATAGTGGCCCCGGAATCAGGGTTTGGATTCCGTCAACAGAGAGCTGCCTCAACAATTACTGGCGTCAACGGGTCACTGACACAACGCCTTTCCGGTAAAGACAAGGCAAGTCTAGCAGAGGAGGTCACCACGGACAGTCTCCCTGTCAGAACTCGGGCAACCTACCCAAGCAGAATACTCAGAGTAGTTTCGCCCTTTCAAGAGAGGACAGTTTCAAGGTAAAGAGGGAATCTTCCGACCGCAGCAGGAGCAACCTCGTTCATCGGAATTGATGGTTCTCAGCCTCACCTTCAAACCACTAGTCATCCTCTCAAGTTTCAAGTCTTTACTCACCTGATTGTAGGCGGTCGACCCTGATGATATAGAAGATCAGCGTCACTCTGTCTCAAGATTTTCGTCGAAGAAGTCAGTCCTTACGTGAGGTCTATCCCAAGTCCTGACACGTGAGGTCTATCCCAAGTCTATCCCAAGTATTCGACACTACAGGATTTGGACTCTGTCTCCCGATTGTCGTCATTTCCGGCGTTCCAGAGGGCGTTTCTCGAGTTTCTCCTCGACGATCACGTCGGTCCAGGGTTGTATCCTGGGACCCCACAGATTATGAAGAATGGAGGAGAATACTATATTCAAGCGTCAGGCAGTCTTTCTGCATTTGGAACCGGACCATCAACGCTGGAACAGCGGCACGGTCTTCGTCACTTGACCACAGATAGTTCAACCACCCGAGGACCGTTGGATGGAGATACTGTCTACCTGTCACTCAGGACCTAGCACAGTTTGGTCGGATCCAGGTACCACCATTACAGGTTTTCGACTACAACTGTACCTGAGGGCAAGAACAAGCAATTCGAAGGATGCTCGTCCCGGAACATCTTCACGCCCTTCCAGAGCGGCGATGCCGGATCCAGTTTCAAGTGAGCACAGTCGGAGAGGTTTTCACTCACCGATGCGGCCTCCACAAGTTGGAGGGGTCCATTAGTCCAGCACAGATAGCCGGCACATGGATCCCAGGGCAGACAAGCAAGGCATCATCTTCCTTAGAGATGTCTGCGTTAAAGAGGGCAGTCCCCCCTTGGAGTTTGCAGTTGCACAATACGTCAGTACTGATTACGAACGTTAACAGTACGGTCGTCAGCTACGTCAAGTTGGGGGGGACAAGATCCCAGTCACTGTTATTTGCGCTGAAAACTTACCTCACTTCCACTCTTTGCATTTCTTGTCTACATGAAATACCACAGTAAGAATTTAAATGACACAGTTATCTCCCCTGCTAGTCACCTGATAGCATAGCTACCCACAATTCTACTTCCTTCTTGTTCTACTGCTTCGTAGGGCTGGAAGTAAACATTGTCAACTCCGTGAAAAAGTGCCTTTTCTAGCGAAACTACTCACAGTTGGATTACCTCAGACGTCTGATTTCCTGCAAGAAGTCCTTTGGGAAGTATTCTATAAGTTATCAGCGTAAAAATGGCTCAAAATATGTCTCAATTGTCATGCATGTCTTGTGGAGGTGACAAGCCTAGTTATGACCTTCACTCAACGTGTCCGCCATGCCGCCAGGGAAGAATCTGTACATGGGACACGGTCTGTGAAGAGTGTATTGTGTGGGCGCCCGGCATATTCCAGGTGTATCTAGCCGGTTCTCTGGCAGCTAACGAGGGAAATAATGTTGTTATGCCTACCAATCTCGCCAACGAGACATATGTAGCACAGTCTCCTCGTACTAGTGTAGGCGAGGAGTCTAGGGGGCTTGTTGGTTCTGTAGCTGGGTCTACGTTAGTCAGCCTATTGGACGTAAATAAAGATAAACAAACGCCCCCCCCCCCCGCTCACGATGCTTCCATTTCAGGCCAGGCGAAGGGTCAATCTGGTAAGGGATCGACCCGGTTGGTACAGGTGGAAGGAGTAATCGAAGATATGGAATCTGGTACTATGACGACTGTGGAAGTGGAGATTCCAATTGAGCGGACGCCTGGATGTGACGATGAAGGGAAATCGGTGACGGACCCAGGCTTAGCGTGGGAAAGCCAGGGGACTCCGATCGCTCGATCGGAGTCAACTTATGACTACGAAAACTTAGGCAGCACTAGTGAGGGGCCTAATGTTAAGTTTTCATTTGGGTCCGGGGTTGGGAAAATACCTTCCTCGACGCTGTCGAGGCCTGGACTTCCCGGCCGCTCAGTTACGCCTTTAACTGTTGCTTCCGGTTTGTCTGAATTTTCCCAACCTGCTTCCGGTTACTCTGGTGGCCTTCCTCGTTCCCTTGCCGAGACGTTTGTGTCTACGAGCCTTCTGGGCCACCAG
>JAVTVY010003343.1:0-32263 GCA_036873755.1 Hanleya hanleyi | reverse complement strand
CACTGTCCATGCCGAGTCATGAATTGTCATATTATTTGTCAACTTACTCAATTGTTAATTCCACTATGCAGTTATTGTTCTAGTCATTGATTAATTGTTCTAGTCATTGATTAATTGTTCCAGTCATTCATTAATAGTTCTAGTTCCTTGATAAGGAGACGGGTACTTCCTTCTGATATTCATTCTCCATTTCGATATCACACTTAGGGTGCATTTCCCCGTATCACAAACTTGAAGTATCTTAGGCATGGTATCGCATTGGTCTGTTATCACCATGGTTATCATATAAGTAAAATACCAGTCCTATTTTGATAAACAAACTTTACAAATTGTATCTTTGTATTGACAGGACTTGGTCCAGGATTGTGTGTACTTGGAATTCGCTGGTATATAAAAGAACATCAGACTCCAGATGTGGTGTTTTATCTTCCTTTATTCCGGAGTGTCTCTACATTTTTCTTACATGGTGTCAGAAGTGGGATACCTCGTTTCCAAGTTCGGAGGATGTTTCAATTTCGACGTGGCCAAATTCCCCCGAGCTGCCAGACGTATCTTGTGATGTTGCCTGGAGCGACCAGACAGACAAATGGGATTGGGGAGGAGAGATCTGTGTGTAATTAGAATTCACTTCAAGTGTGATGAACTGTGACTTAACTTTAAGTGTGATGAACTGTGACTTCAAGTGTGAACTTTGACTTCAAGTGTGATGAACTGTGACTTCACTTCAAGTTGTGAACTGTGACTTCACTTCAAGTGTGAACTTTGACTTTTTGACTTCAAATGCGATGAACTTTGACCTTCTTTACAGCCTTATGAACTTTGGATTCCTTTCCAGTGTGATGAACTATGACTTTGACTCACAGATTTGAGAACAGTTGCCAACCAAGCAGTATGAACTGCTGCGATGAACTATGGGCAGACTGTTGGAAACTGGTCATCTGGTAATGGTGGTAAGGTTTTTGTGTGCATTTGCCAATACTGAGTATGAGTAATGATGAAGTAGAAAAGTATTGTGTTCAAATGTGAATGTAAATTGAATTTGTAATTGTTTTGCATGCCCACTGATTGAATCATTTAACTATTGATTGGTAAATGCTGTAATGAACGCAGTATGGCCGAGGCTGATGCTATAGAGAAGTTAAGCCAGGAGCTAGAAGCCCTTAGGGTTCGTGTCAGAGAGCAAGATGCTAAGCTTAATGAGCGGTCATCCCTTCCCGAGCCTAAGCCTGTTGTGCTGCTTTCGAGTCAGCGTCTGGAGAAATTTAGAGACCGGCCCGAGAAATCGAGCGAACCATCAATTAGAGAATGGGTCGCTGATGTGCGAAGTCAAGCAGAGGCTCGTAAACTGTCGCGAGTTGACTTTGCCAATTTAATTCTCAGCAATTTGGGAGGGAAGGCTCGTCAGGAGATAATCGGCCGTGGTGAGGGCATCAAAACATATCCGGAGGAAATAATTTCTGTGTTGCTTCATGTCTTTGGGGATGACGACCGACTGCCACTGTTACAACAGAGGTTCTATGCATACAGACAGACGGAAGAGGACATTCTGTCTTGTTCACTGGAATTAGTGGATATATATGACCGTATTACAGAGAAAGATCCTACATTTGGTGCATGCCGGGAACCCTCTCTAAAAGGTCGATTTGCGGAGGCGGTGAAAGATGAGCATCTCCGAAGGGAATTGCGCCGCCTGAATGAGGAACTGCCCGATCTGACTTTCTTTCAACTGAGGGATAGAGCCGTTCGGTGGGCGGGAAAGACCGAAATGAAGAGCAAGCCCAAACCGGCTACCTGTAACGAGATGGAGGCCAAGGCAGACCCAATCGCTCAAGCCCTTGGGCAGCAGGCTGAGAAAATTGATAAACAGCAGCAGCAGATCAATGAGTTGCTGGAACTGGTCAAACACGGAAAGGCAAGTGCTGCCTCCCATAGAGGTGCTGCCTTCCATAGAGCAGCACAAGGCCAGATCATGAGGTGTTGGTTTTGTAATTCCCCTGACCATCTACGGAGGGATTGTCTCCAGTGGAAAGGGGCAGAGAAACAGGATAAGAATTTAAACCACTAAAACCTGTCGTGGAGAGCCACACGTCAGGTTTGTCATCACCAGTAGGCTCACTTTTGCGTAAGGCAGTGGGAGATTGTCCAGAGGCGTTTGTGGAGATAGATGGGGTTGGAACACAGTGCTTGCTTGATACCGGAGCTCAGGTGTCCACGATGACGGAAACATTCTTCAAGAAGAACCTATCAGACCGGAACTTGACGGATGTGATGCCATACATCAGGATCTATGCTGCGAATGGCCAGGACATTCCCTTTGTGGGCTTTGTACAAGTGGACATTAAAGTCTTTGACTGTGTATTAAAGGAGGTGGGCTTCTTAGTTGTTAAAGATGTTGATGGAATTATGGGAAAACGCAAAAGGGATGTTCCCATTGTTATTGGGTCGAACATCTTTAGGGAGATGAAAAAAAGTACCCCAGCGGGTCGCAACAAACCAAAAAAATGGAGGAAAATCCTTGCGATGTACGAAGAGTCTAGGGTTTCTGAGGAACATATGAAAGTAGAGACTAGGGTCAGAGTGGCTGGAAAGAAGCCAGTCTTGTTACCTGCTCGTTCAATCACGGTGGTAGAATGTACTGTAAAACCTTCACCAGCCGGTGATTTTTCAGCTTTGGTTGAACCGGATGAAACTGGACCAGTGTTGCCAGACGGAGCTCGTCTTGGGCCGACTTTTGTTACTGTCAGCCGCAGCGGCAAAGTTCCAGTGCAGTTTGCAAACTTTTCCAGTGCAGATGTGTATCTGCAACCCCGGACACCAGTGGGAGTGCTCAAGCAGGCTTCCAAAGAACCTGAAATAGAAGTGGTTTCCGTGGGAGTGAATGAGGTCCAAGTTAGAAACAAAACAGAGTGTGGTGTTGAGTTACAGACTCAGTATGCAGATGGTTTGATTTCAAGGATGGACATTGGCAACCATCTTGATGGGGAGCAGAAGAGTAAGCTATCCGAGGTCATAGCAAAACATGAACAGACATTTAGCAAATCAGAGGATGACATCGGATTTTGTGACGAAGTCGAACACCGGATCATAACCACGGATGACCAACCCGTCAAGATTGCGCATCGCCGTATTCCACCTCAGCAGTGGTCCGAGGTCAGAGACTACCTGCAGAAATCTCTGGATAATGGAGTCATAAGGGAGAGTTCGAGCCCATATGCCTCTCCAGTGGTTCTGGCACGTAAGAAAGATGGCAAGTTGAGGCTATGCTGCGACTACAGGGCACTGAATGCCAAAACCAGAAAAGACGCCTACCCCTTGCCAAGGATAGAGGAGGCTTTAGACGCGTTAAAAGGTGCAAAATATTTCTGTAGCCTGGACTTGGCTCATGGGTTCCATCAAATTCCTGTAGCGGAATCTGACATAGAGAAAACCGCCTTCCGTGTGGGAACCGGAGGTCTGTATGAGTATTTGAGAATGCCCTTTGGGTTAACTGGGGCTCCTGGGACGTTCATGCGGCTCATGGACCGGATTTTCGGAGACCAGAACTTTCAGACTGTCCTCATCTATCTTGATGATATACTGATATTTGGATCTACTTTCGAGGAGACGCTGGAACGTTTAGATATGGTCCTCACGAGGCTACGTCATTTCAACCTGAAAGTAAAACCTGAAAAATGCCAATTGTTCAAGGACCAATTGCGATACCTAGGACATGCCATTTCTGAGGAGGGTGTTCGTCCAGATGAGGACAAGGTACGTGCGGTGAGAGAGTGGCCAAAACCGAAGACCGAGACAGAATTGCGTGGATTCATGGGTCTTGCCAGTTATTATCGGCGCTTCGTTCAGGACTTCTCCAAGATATCGGCCCCTCTCAACCGATTGCTTTCTGGACCTAGGCCACAGAAAAAGGGTAAAAGCCATAAACCCTCTGGGATCTCTTCCTGGGATGGTTCCTGTGATGAAGCATTTGAGACACTGAAAGTTAAACTAACAGAAGCACCGGTACTAGGTTACCCCGATTTTGGACATCCCTACATCCTGGAGGTCGATGCTAGTAATCTGGGATTAGGCGCGGTCCTGTCACAGGAGCAAGCCGGACGACGGGTTGTGTTGAGCTATGCAAGTAGGTCCCTCAGAAGGAATGAACGCAACATGAATAATTACTCAAGCATGAAATTAGAACTCTTAGCCCTAAAGTGGGCAGTGGCGGAAAAGTATCGGGACTTGCTACTCGGTGCCGATTGTGTTGTCTATACAGATAACGATCCTTTGACGTACATCCAGAAGAGTGCGAAACTGGGAGCCACTGAAATGCGGTGGGTTGGCGAGCTGGCTCAGTTTAACCTAACCATCAAACATCGTTCAGGTAAACAAAACAAGAATGCAGACTCTCTCAGCCGGAAGGTGGAGCATTCTCCGGAAGTTGGTCGGTTGGAGCAAGTGACAGCTGAAACTGGAAGACCGTTTGAACAAACCTCAACTAGGATAGCTCCTGAAGTGAGGGAATGTGCTCTACAGGTACACCAGCATGTGTTCTTGGAGGAATTGAAAATGGTCCCACCTCGTCCGGAGCCATTGGTAGTCTCCTCATTACCATCCTTGACCAATGAGGACCTTGTCAGACTGCAAACTGCTGACCAACACATTAGTCACCTGAAGTCGCTTCGACAATCCAAAGAGCCTCCATCTGGACGGGCACTCAAACAACTAGATAGCACCATGCGGAAACTTGTGCAATCATGGAAACGTTTCGTGGAAAGCGATGGAGTTCTGTACAGAGAGTACCAGGATCAGGGTCAAATGGTTCGTCAAATACTGCTTCCTGAGGCACTACGTTCAACTGTGTTAAGGTCTGTGCATGATGAAATGGGCCATCAATGTGCAGAGAGAACGCTTGCCCTGCTGAGAAAGAGATGCTTCTGGCCATTCATGGCACGGGACGTGAACTGTTACTGTCTGAAATGTGAACGGTGCATGATGGCGAAGGTAGGACGAAACGTGAGGCCTTCCATTGGATCTTTGATAGCAAAGAAACCCCTAGAAATCGTGGCAATAGACTTTACACTTCTAGAACCAGGTACCAATGGTGTTGAAAACGTATTAGTGTTAACGGATGTGTACACGAAATTTACACAAGCCATACCAACCAGAGACCAAACAGCAAAGACTGTTGCCAAAGTACTAATCAAGGAATGGTTTGTGAAGTTCGGTGTGCCTCAGAGGATACACAGTGATAAAGGCCGAAACTTTGAGAGCGAACTGATTGGAGAACTATGTAGTATTTATGGTGTGATCAAAACGAGCACGACCCCATACCATCCGCAGGAAAATGGTCAATGCGAACGGTACAACAGAACACTCCATAACTTGCTTCGGACACTTCCTAACGAGAGGAAGCGGAAATGGCCTGACTATTTGCCGGAATTGGTATACGCCTATAACTGTACGCCCCATGCCACCACTGGGTTTTCTCCACACTTCCTCTTCTTTGGAAGAGAGCCCCGACTGCCCTTGGATACCATGTTAGGTGTTGGAGGTCCTGTGAATGACCTACATGAGGAGGATCCTGCTGAGCATCAGCAGAAGCTGCAGGAAGCCTTTAGAATGGCCAGTGAACGCACTGAACGTGAAGCCCTCAAAAGGAGGAACAGAGTTAACAAGAATGCACAGGATGCCGAGATACCAGTGGGAGGCCGTGTCTTTTTGAGGAGTCACCCGAAAGGCCGCCACAAAATTCATGACCTGTGGGACCCTAGACCGTACAGAGTAATTGACAAAAGGGACTACAATCAGTATGTAGTGGAGAACTTGGAAGGTGACACAAAGCAGAAAACTGTGCATCGCTCTCAGATGTTGGACTCGAGAGAGCTAGTTCCTGATATTGTACCGAGGAGTGCATCGGATATACAGGAGGAAAAGGAGCATTCCACTCCTGCAGATGTTCGATTAGACGACGAGGATTACTGGGTAGTAACAGAGGGATCGCCTGAGGGATGCAGAGACCCGGGAAATGATGCGTCTGGGGATCCTGATGTTGTGAGTGATGGGACCGCTGAGGCAGGCGATGTCGCGGATGCTGGCGAGGCTGTGGAGGTCGAGCCAGAGCAACCTGTGAGGCCAGTGGATGACCCAGCTCAAGGTACCCAGGTGGAAGTCGGAGATATTCCTGGTCAGCAAATAACAGGGGAGCTTGGAGCCAACGCCAGAGAAGAATCTGAGGACGTGGATCTTGAGATGCCCAGACGGAGAACGGCACGTTCCACGGCGGGTTCCCACAGTAACCCATGCAAACTTCCAAGGTCTGTCTTGGAACAGGAAGCCGCTGCTAATGTAGATCCCATTGTGTTAGCGAACATCAGCCAGACACAGTTATTGTTAGTACAGATGTTAGCCGGAATTAAGCAGTAGGCTTAATTTGTATCTTATTGTAACCGACGGTAATATGTTGTCAGGGACGACAACAGACAAGCGGGGGAGTGTAGAGGCCATTAGGGACCTCTATTGTATTTGTGAATTGAGTCCTTAACCACTCCTGCCTGCAGTTAGGGTTTTGTATTACTGCTAGAAATCTGTCCCTCAAGACGTCTTTCAGACGTTATTTTCTGTATTGATAGATTGTACAACTTGTGAATAATGTATTAATGAAATACTAAGTTTGTTAGAGCAATTATTTCTGCTCAGGGAATAAGTTTGTATATTTAGAGATCACGTGACTCCGTCTTGACCATGCGTTTCAGCCATTTTGTTCGTTTTGTATCCTGCATTTAATGCGACATTTTCTGATTTCTGCGGAGGCTTGGAGGCCCAGAAATGTGAGTAACTTAGCCATCTGATCTATGAATGTACAATATAAATGTAGATCAGAGCGGGAACTTATGGAATTTTGTAAGATTGTCAGATTGAGGAACGCATTTTATTGTTTTCTTGCATAGCGATAACGTGTGCTATACATTGTAACACTGGTATGAAGTTCAAAGGAAGTTGCCTGCTATTCAGATACGAATCATTTAATTATAGCAGTAATGAATGACAATAGAATCAATTAGATAACATGAAATATTGGGATTGATGAAAATGTAGTGTTTTCATAGAGATTTCTTGATGCACGCGTGGCTTGCATAGTGAAGCCGTACATGTGCAATTTGCCAGTGCAAAGTTGCCTCCCTTCCTCCATATGTATACATGTAACTGTAGATATAGCAAACAGCCTGGACAAGTGATTGTATGAAATAATTGTATTAAGATTTTTATTCAGACATAATTAGACAAGAGTTTTCATTGAATTGGCTAGATAAATTGATTAGGTTAGATTTCATTGAATTAATTTGATTATACTCTATAATAGTGGACAGTGTTGTATCATATTACAGATGATGATGATGTGCATCCATGATATGGTTAAGGGTGTGTAACCATGGTAACTGGAGAAGTGTGTAACTAACTCCCCAAGTGGCAGTTGGGGGTAAGAATGTATTACCGTAAATTACATGAATAATGCTTTCGGCATATATTGTTGGATGGATTCTGTCAGTGGTCCACTTCATGTTAATAATTATCAGTCAGCCTCATGATTACTTAATAAGTCAATGTCCTTTGATTAATTTGTCAGCAATGATTCACCAATTAATGCATTGAATATTCTAATCATATTTCGCTATTTCTGGTATTCATTATGTCACTGCCCATGCCGAGTCATGAATTGTCATATTATTTGTCAACTTACTCAATTGTTAATTCCACTATGCAGTTATTGTTCTAGTCATTGATTAATTGTTCTAGTCATTGATTAATTGTTCCAGTCATTCATTAATAGTTCTAGTTCCTTGATAAGGAGACGGATACTTCCTTCTGATATTCATTCTCCATTTCGATATCACACTTAGGGTGCATTTCCCCGCATCACAAACTTGAAGTATCTTAGGCATGGTATCGCATTGGTCTGTTATCACCATGGTTACCATATAAGTAAAATACCAGTCCTATTTTGATAAACAAACTTTACAAATTGTATCTTTGTATTGACAGGACTTGGTCCAGGATTGTGTGTATTTGGAATTCGCTGGTATATAAAAGAACATCAGACTCCAGATGTGGTGTTTTATCTTCCTTTATTCCGGAGTGTCTCTACGTTCTCTTACATAGGTATATATAGTCTAGCCACAGGCCCTCAAGACGAGAGGTTTCGAAGGCGTTGGTTTTAGGGTGAAGTGTCGAAATATGGCGTCTCTATACCTAACCCCATGGTTTCTATACTCTCTAAAAAAACTTGAGTGAACTGTTCCACTCAAGTTTGAGGGAAATGTACCTGTTCACTCAAACTTGAATTACTTTTCACTCAACTTGAGTTACTTTTCACTAAACTTGAGTCAAAACCACTCAATTTCACTCAACTTGAGTGGGATGAATTTCCACTCTTATGCTTGAGTGAATGTCACCCAAGTTGAGTGCATTTAACTCAAGTTGAGTGAAAAGTAACTCGAGTGAAAATCTCACTCAAGTATTCAGTGGAATGAATTTCCACTCTTACTTGATTGAAATTTCACTCAACTTTTTTTTAGAGAGTATATATTTATATAAAGCATGGGGTTATATTTCGACACTTCACCCTAAAATCCACCTCCACCCTCCCAAAAGTCTTGTCTTGACGGCCTATGGTCTAGCTATATGCGGGTAACAACATAATGGAGACTGACGCGGACGCACAGACGAAAGTACATGGGATTTAGTATCAACCTGAACATTCAGAAGGACAGGAAATTATCAGTTTAATTAATAACCAACAATCAAACCCACTGAATTTCCCTGGCCAAGCTGAAATTTGTCCATATAAGCCCGTAATTATATATTTGAATCCGTGATATCACATGGTAGTGTGACTAACGTCACAGGACCTACGGAGTAGAGTAGGCACTAGGACTCCTTTCGCGCACTGAACTCTTGGAAATCCCGCGCTCCCAGTTGAAATCCTGCCTATATTAAGATGGACACAGCCCAAGTAAGAATCACCAGTGATTTTCATCAAAAGTAGGTCAGCTCAGAACATGCTGGTAACAGTCCCCTAATGCACGTTCATGCCAAAAATCAAGGTTCTGATGTCAACGGTTCTCCTTATTTTGCCGACGAAAGGACTCGGATGGACTCACTCTCTCACTCTCTCATTACCGGATAATTTGCAAATGAGAGCCTACTTCGTAGGAATATCTGTTATGTACTTTTCCTCACTCTTGATACATGTGGTCTTCCTTGTTCATTGTTCCCACAGATCAATTTCACATAAACTAGGATAAAAGTAACCCCGAAAATGGAAGTCATGGTGATATAATATTCTATATTCTGTCTTCCTTGTTACCTAATCTGTTCTATGTGGAAATTTCCCTGTTAATGATTGAGAAGAAATTGTTTCTTTAACCGAGAGAGAATGTTCTATCCCTGACCTAATCCAGCTTGCTCACTAACGAAAATTATAATTTGTCCATGTAGGATACATTGTCTTACGTTGCGGGAAGTATAGGCCCTATCTGTACTTACCGCGACAGGTGAGCTCACCGTTGATTAAAATATGTCCGATTTCTTTCTGCAACAGTCCCATGCACAAGATACACAAACTAAATGTATGGATTTACCGGTACATGTTATAAAATAAGGTCATCTGTCAAAATAACTATATATGTATTGCGAAAACACAGATATTCGACGGTTCGGTGCTCTTTCAATGTGTGTATAGGCCTGTACACCGATGCCTCGCAATTTCTTTTCAGGATGTAGGCTATAATACGCAGGTATATTGAGGTAAACAACATATGATATACTAGTAGTATATTTAAGTCTCTCGTACTTCCTGGTCTGTGTTCAATGGATATCATCGTTTTCACCTCTCGGCAAAAATTGGCCTAGGCGTATTGTATTGTATGTCTGTACGACCGTCAGTCGCCATTTTCTCGTTACCGGCATAGCCAGACTACGCCTATTGGAGCACCAAACTTACAGCAAATATGCATTTTGTCACCGAGCGAAAGCCTATCTAAAATCAGTGAGATTTATACGTATTTTTTTCTTGTCACGCCTCACGTTAACACCAATTGTTTTTGCTCCAAACCATTTGAACATTCCAAGGTTTTCCTGGTCGTTGTGCGTTTCGTGTTATATATGTGAGAGACAACCAATGTTAGTCATTTGACCCCCCATTAACCATCCATACAGATGTAGAATCTCATGTATGAAGACGAAGTTGGTAACAAATAAGCTAGACTGTCCAAGCCAGAATTCACAGGTTTTGTCCACAGGGGCTCGTTACCGTTGTTAATTGGTTAATTATCTTGACTTGGGGGGGGGGGAGGGGTCGTAAAGAAAAGGACCCCCCCCAACAAACATAATTAACCAGTTAACAACGGTAACGACCTCCTGTGCTCCAGTCTGGGGACTAGCGGCGCCACCTCGGTTCATTACAGAGCGATCGCATTGGCCCATGGGAAGAACGGGACTTTTCTATGGTTGACCACCCACGCCAAAACAGGTCACCAGCTGAAAGTGGTCACCCAAAAGTATTTATGTTTGGTCAATCAAAAGTTTCATTTTCTACAGGCCAATGTCGGTGGTCATCCAAAACCAATTATGAGTGGTCAACCAGAATTATAATTATGGGTCGTCACCCAAAAATTTCCATATTGCAGTCTACGTCGACCGATGTAAGATTAATTTCCTCTACATGATAACTGTACATGGATAGTCACACTTGTCCAGCTAAGCATATCGTAGTTAGTTATATCGTCGCTATACGACCGAAATAGCGCTGAACGCGACGTTAAAACCTAACTCACTCACTCACTGTCTCCTGATGATAGGTGGAAGTAAACCGTTCAAAAAGGCATGGAAGAACATGAGTTTCGAAAGTAAAACAATTCCTGTTTGCGATTATTTTCAACCGAGTATGAAGCAGTTAACAATTTGCAGCATTTCACGGGCTACGCCATTTTATCAAGATGATCATATACAACGTTGATATTTAGTCGATACCGTCACCTGACATCTTGTCAAAATTAAAGGAAAGGTTCGGGTATGGTAAAGGTATATTTCAACTGAAAGACCCTACGTCATATCCGCCTTGTGGATACAGTACAATGGCGGCACTCTGAGAACTGTGAGTTCGCGGTTTAAAATGATTAGTACTCCTTCAACAAAAAAAAATTAAAAATGAGAAAAAATATCTTTTGGGTGCTATTTGGTGAGTTGTTTTAATATGTATCAAAGGCATCCAAACCCGAACTTTTCCTTTAATACCATCATCAGATCATAATACGTTTGCGTGAAACCCAATACCAACTTTGTTGTAATGTTTGTGTATTATCTGTGTAATTGGTGCCATGTTTTGTCAATATCACTCTAACAGAACTGACCGGGTACCCACAAAATATAGTCAACCCGTCTCTAACGACCACCTGTTTTGAGCGACCACCTGCCTTAAAGACCACATTATATGTCAAACTAAGTATATGAAGGACTACATCGTATGCTCTGGTATAGCCTATCATGATAATGTTCAGAAACCGAGGGCACCGATTAGACTGATAAGGAAATAAACCGCTCTAACAATGATCGATACGGTGGGAACAAGGAAATTGCGTATAGGCCATTACATGATTTATTATCACTATACTGGACAAGAATTGAAACCTTTTTTCAATTTAACAGGGGAAAGTGCCACACAGTAAACAGAAACACAAAAGATCATGACTTCCTGACTGCATTTCACACTCGGGCTAAACGCCAGTCTGTTAAACAACTGCCCACTTCTGCTCACGAAGGCAGCTGACGAGATTATCGATTCTTCAAAATCTCCACAGCGTAGGACACAGATTCACTTCATTATGCTCCCTCCTACAGCAGGAGTTGGCCTCGTCATTTGATCTAAGCGAATATACAGAGCCAGAAAAGGGTGATGGCCCATCACCTTTTTATGGTGATGATAAGGTGATGTAAAGGGGTGATGACTCAGTTCGTCAACCTTTTTGATGGTCAGACCTCTTCACCTTAAAAAGGTGATGGCCTAAATTTTGCACTCATTGCTGACCATCCTAAAAGGATGATGACTATCACCAGAGCTCTAGGCGAGAGCTCTAACCACAGGCACTCAACACAAGAGTTTGGAAGTGGGCGGTGGTATTCGGGTGAAGTGTCGAAATATGGGGTCTCTATACATAACCCCATGCTTTATATAAAAATACACCAAGGTGTGAAAAGCACTTTGGGTGTAACGAGAAATAAACAGTTTACCTCCAAACAAAATACATCAGCACATTCTACAAGTGTCACTCTATATATTCCCGTCGTCAAATTAGTAAATTTGTGCAATTTTATACCTTTGCCGGGCGATTCAAAATCCAACGCCACTGTCCGTTCATCCCGGCTCACCGAGATGATGGCCGGCTTTTTTCTTAAATCTGATTGGTCAATCGCGATACGCCTCCGGCAAGGAGGTCACCATACAAAGCTAGATTCATAGCTGGTTCTAGAAGCTGCACCACCAAGCTTCTTTCAACCCTGTTGACGAGGGCCCTTCAGGAGGTAAAAACATTTTGGGGAAGGTATTGCGCCACTATTTCTAAAAACTCTGGCGATGAATGTATGTGGATATTGAAAAACTCAAAATGGCTTACGGAAGAATATGATGCTAAAGGTCACATACCTTATAGACATGTATCCACATGAGATTTCTCGACTCTCTATACTACAATCCCTCATCAGGACCTTATTGACCGTCTAAGTTCATTAATAGTATCTGTGTTCAAGAAAACTGACCGTAGATATATTAATGTCGGATGCCATAAAGCATTCTTTAGCTCTACTACATACAAGAGATATGGGATGTTTCTTTGTTTATAGAGTTGCTTGAATTTCTCATTAATAATGTCTATGTGAAATTTGGCAACACAATATATCAGCAGCATATAGGTATTCCAATGGGTACTAATTGTGCACCCTTGCTGGCTGACCTATATCTGTTCTCTTATGAATATGACTATATGCAGGCGCTTTCAAAAACCGATCCGTTCAAAGCCCGTTCCTTCTCATTCACCAAACGCTATATAGACGATCTTCTCGCTGTGGATAAGCGCTATATAAATGACGCAGTGAAGGATATATATCCACCTTCACTGGATTTGAAGGAAACTACAGATAACCCTACAGGCACATCATATTTAGACCTATATCTCTATAAAAATGAAGCGGACCTTCTCTCTCGTCGACTGTATGACAAATGAGATGATTACAATTACGACATCGTAAACTATCCCTTTCTGGACAGTAATATTCCAGTGGGACCTGCATATGGCGTATACATATCACGCCTAGTAGCATTTGCTAGATCCTGTGTTAAATGTGACGATTTTAATCAACGTCACAAAACATTGTTGCAGAAACTTATAAATCAGGGCTACACCACCAAGCGCCTCCACTCAAAGTTTCTCAAATTTGGCGATACATATCGCATGCTGATAGCAAAATACGAGCGTAGCGTGCAAGATCTATGGCGTTACGTTTCGTAATGTGTGTCTAATTCCGCTTAACCCGGGGCTAGGGGCCGTATGAACCCATGTACTTCAAGATCCTCATGGTACTCATTTGAACAGTCACAATCAAAGCGTGACTGAGATACATCACTCTTTAGATGACGACTTTACAACGAATATTATGGATTAAGAATACTGATCAGCGATACGGATTTGGTATTTTTGGAACATCATGATGTCTTGCCGGCATCATTGAAAACTGTTGACCGCTTCTCTCTTGCAGGAAACAAGCCTATGTTTATGTATACTATGATTGTCTTTTTGAATTTGGTACTAATACTGTTATATGGAATATGGAATAGGTCTTTGGATTATGGACGCGGATATTCTCTAATGGACGACGGCTGAATTATGAATGACGGACCAGACGCTTGTAACTGATCAGCTGATCAATCAGAATTGAGAAAGAAGCCGGCCATCATCTCGGTGAGCCGGGTTGAACGGACCACAGTGGCGTTGGATTTTGAATCACCCGGCAAAGGTATAAAATTGCACAAATTTACTAATTTGACGACGTGAATATATAGAGTGACACTTGGTGTCTTTTTATATAAAGCATGGAATTATGTATAGAGACCCCATATTTCGTCACTTCACCCTGTGCTCTAAGTAAACCCTTTTCGTGATAGCTATCATTTTTTTCTTGTTTGTTCACAGACAGGCAAAATGACACTTCCAGATTCATGTTTAGCACTCAAATGCATTGTCCCTATATGTGTACACCAACATTACACTTGATCACTTTTTTTTGTGTGCGTATTTTGTGGCCTGTCTCTGAAAATAGTGCCCATGTTGCATCCTTCAATCCAGAGTCTTTCGCCTGGAATTTAGAATGTTATTATTTTGTAATAATGCGCAGCAAAGCAAGAGAACAGAGAAACCATGTATTTCTTTTCGGAATTAAGCATATAGCAACACATTGAATCACCAAAGAACTGATTTGATTTGATACATACTACGCTCATAAACAGCTTGTTCACCCGCTGATTCACACCGCATATTTCGCGCTTCTTGGCCGTTAGGGGGCGCTTTATCTGGTTATCCAATCATCGTGCCGTAATAGCTCGGAGGTAACCAGATTCCTCATACTAACCACGATTGACTAACTACTTCACGTGATCGAAATTACGTCACACCCACATCCTCAGCAGAGTCATGCCGTCATGATACCGAGATCACGATTCTCACGTAAGTGGGCAACCTCCCCACAGCTCATGCTCCGTTTCACAGGCTCACACCACTTATGTCCCTGCCACCATTAGCGAAAGTTGACCTTTATCACGTTGCTATGAGGTATAGGGGAAAACCCACGTACGCACGGTTCAGTTTGAATCTGACCGGACAACTCCGTCAGTTTTGCACATGAGCGAACTACTTCTCATATGCTCTGTCCAGATAAACAGGGGAAATAATCCCCAGATAATTCTTTTTAACGCTAGGTCAACAGAGGTATTATGCTGTCTTGAAAAGTAATCGAAATGTTCGGCAAACATCTATTTTACTATATATGATGTCACTTCCGGTGATGTGCGCGCGGCCGGGAATTAATTATTTGAAGGGATCAGTGAACAAATTTTTGCAATCAGTTACCCAAAAATATAGTCACTCTTAACCCAGGAATTAAAATCATTATGAGCTGTTTTGCCGTTTATTATCATTTTTGCCATTAACGACTTGTGATTTTTTGACAAGGGACGGACAACTCATATTGCTTCGTTTCACAGTTGATTGTGAAGAAATAGTTCACTAGTTTCTCGCGTTCACAGTTATCATTCCGTAGATGTCATATACGTCGGATAGTTTAGAACCGTTACCGAGAGATTAATCTGTGCAGTTATAGTGGCTTGCCGAAAGATCTCCGACCCACTGAAAGAAAAGGTGGCAGATGCCCGGATGTTGATTGCCGTGATAAACCATCCTCTCCTAGGGTGCTTTGCGGTACGCTCCATTTATCCCTGTAGGGGTCTCGCTATTTTTTGCAGGATTCTTGCAGAAACCAAGAACTGCTCTTTCTAACTGTTTTACCGATCGCAAAACGTATATTTATCTTGAAATACACTCAACAGTTATTCAGTGGCAGTGTCACACAGTTTCAAGGCAGCTTTTTGACAAATTACCTATAGAACTATATGTTGCGGAAATATATATTGGTGAGTCGCGGCTGATATCAATTCGCCCAGTTAGACGGTCGCTATATTCCTTTACCCTGACGACAGCATCTTCACCACGTCGCGGTTTCTATTTGTGAGCCAAAGGCGAACCCTTGACCAACTTGCATAGCGAACCGCGTTCCACACTCCAGTTACGTGACCTAGAAAAACTGCGCTGATGGTAAAATACGTTTGGGTTTTACTTTCGCTGCTAACCTATTCGCTGATACCGAATGAAAAATATTTAATCCAAGCACGCATAACAATAAAATATTAATGGATAGACCAGTAAAATTTTATAGAAATCCGTGCGTTTCAACCCAATTCAAGTCCTTCAGTGAGAAGGTGAGGTCGGATACACTGACACCGCGGACCGCCTTTAAAGCTTCGGTGTTTGCTACATTTGCCTGGCTTGTTGGATGTTTGATGGCAGATGAATGGGTTTATTTTCTCTTCAAATAGATTTTGTTTTAAACTTATGTTTCCTTTATATTTATTAATGTTCATGGTTGTTGAAAAGGTGCATGTTCCTCTGCCACTGGGTATGGCACAAGCTATGGTGTTTTCGAATCTGTTGTTAAGTGATCTGATTGGTCAATATGTGCAGGATGCCGCTGTGTGTCGTTGATCGCTATACATTGCCCAAGCGTACCAGGGGCTATATCTAGGATAGAGATACCCCTGGTTTTAGCGAGGATGTGACGACAGATGATCTCGGTTCAAGTCCAGCACAGTCCGTGAAATTAATACCTGTAAGGGACCATACAGGTTCGCCATGTTACTTTTGCCTAACTGAGTGAAAGATGTCATTTTGCTCAACAAGGATATAATGTCGATGCTGGGGGAAAATATTCGATACTAGTTTTGGTAATGTATCTTATATGGCAGGCACTATCATGAACACTAAGCCGATACTCTCCTGGAAGAAACGACCTGGATTTGGGGGATTTTGGTACCGAAGGTTAATTACGAAATAATGTTTTCATACGCGTTCTCAATGGTTATTTGACGCACGGTTAGTGCGAGAAAGTTTATATTTTAGGGCGAGGACTTTACCAAATGAACACATGCACCTGTCAACACTGTCAATAAAAGTGTGCATATCCTGAACACTGAACTGCACACTAGTTTGAAACACCTTTCAAACATGTAAAAGTGTTCAAGTACGAAAACTAGAATGAAAAGAGATTTACTTAAAATATGTCACTGAAGTGTTATCAAGCTCATCAACTATATCGTCCTCAATAAACAAAAGGAAACAGGTTGTCCACAAAATCGACCAGTGCTGAATATTGGAAGTCTGCAAAATTAGTGTTCATTCTGAAGTGTGTACTTTTGAACACTTTTAGGCATAATTGAACACTTTTACATGTTCATGCGGACGCTAGTATTCCAAAAGTGTTCAGAATATGTGTTCAGTTGTGAACATTGGTATTCAAACACGATGATCATTGTTAAGCACGCGTGTTCATATATGTTCTCTAGTGTTCGGATATGGACGTGAGTGCTCAGTTTTTAACACCATATTGTGTTCTGATTTGGACGTCAATATGAGCGTTAGTGTTCAGTGCCGTTCAACCCCATATTTCAATTGTTGAGATACTTAGCGTTGTGGAATTTTTGGTACCTTTTTCTTTTCATTATTGTTCAAAATGGACCAGTTGATTAATTCCACAACATTATTTCAACTTATTCCAGCAACCGCTAAAATTAGTCAGAGATGAACGCTTTTACGCGTTCAATATGTGTTACAAATTTTTGGTGACAGTGAGTACAACGCGCGTGTAGATTATACACAACCCTGCTAAAACATCCAAGATAAAAGCACGGTTAGCAATAGGCACAAATGTTATAGAATAACGAATAAGGTATTATGATTGTGAATGAGAATCGTTTTCTTGGACGACCGGTGCCTGATGAATGTCGAATCTGAGTCTTAAGTTATGGTGTGCAAATTTCCATATTCTAATATAATATACTTGTTGAGCAATTGTCCAGAATCAAATCTTCATACTAACATTGACTAGAAACTAAATAACATAGTGTATCAAATCTTCAAATAAGGGGCGACAACTGGTGGATCGGATGATCTCCCATCATGGGGAAAAATAAATCGTTCGATTGAAATCGAGTTTGCTCATCACGAAATACTTTAGTCCCTGTAATACTTATAGTGTAAACCTTATGTGTGCCAAATAACAACAACAACGTACATTCCGTAGGTCAGCTATATAGCTGACGTAGACCAAAAGCAAACTCGATAGTTAATTTACACCTACGGAGCCATTTGCGTACACTTCGCCATCCATAAGATGGCTTGCGAATCGTGTGTCTCCATTATCGCGGAGCGATATCCAGTACTTTACCGGATTCTGTTCGGCCTTCATCCGGCGGAGAACAGACTCGAGAAATCTGATAAATTACAGGTTTTCATACCACTACTGAAACAGATATTGCCTGGGCTTATAAAATATATAGGTATGTATAACTTTCGTATCATCCAAGAGGTGTGGTGGATCTGAAATTTTGAACAAGTAGTTCATCACATGACTCGAAAATGGCGAGTTACGTTGGGGGTTACGTCGGTAGACTTTAACTGATTGGCTGACGAAGTCACGTGGTAGTGATTTATGGAAATTCCCTCCTGCAGTTGCCGAAAGCCGAAAGTAGGCTGAACATGGATACACACGATCCCAGGGTCAGTCTTACCGCGTATAGATGACCGAGATGGTTACAGGTTGCTACGGAGCGGGATTCTTTTAATTATCAATCTTACATTCAATTCGTAATATTTTACGAATAGTATAACTTAAACAGAAACGTTGAATATGTTTCTTACCTCTGGTATAGGCGTTCTTTCCTCTGTAGGCTTGTATCCGAGATCGATATTACGCCATTTTAAACTACCTACAGACACGGAAGTAGGTCATATGGAAACAAACATTCATTGAATTGTAATATGTGTGAAGGTTGAAAGTTGCAACAGTATGACATAATTTATACAGTCTATACACATGGCATGTCTGTACTGAAACTGTGAACTTCGGATCAATACGTGCACGTGTCATGCGTAAATAGCTGGGTTACTCTCCAAAAAACTGGAGTGAAAAGTTCACTCAATTAAGAGAAGTTTGAGTTGATAACTCATTCAAGTTGATCGAAGTTGATTACACTCAAAAAGTTGAGTTAACTTTATTTTCACTGAACTTGAGTGGAAGTCACTCAACTTGCGTGAAATATTTTACCCATCTGCTTGAGTAAGATCAATTTCCACTTTTACTTGGGTGAAATTTCACTCCAGTTTTTCAGAGAGTATAGTAGGACCTACGATAAATTGAAATGCGTCATATACCGATGCGCTCTGTATATTTTTCTCCATCCGACAAACTTAATTAACACCAGAATATGGATGTATAGCAATGGGAATATCATAAACATCGTTGATATGTGCCGTATATACTAGTATTCGTATGACCTACTCGCTGTGTACTATCCTTTTTCTGTGCTATTAAAAAGATACAAAGAAAAGCAACCACCACAGCACTGTGACCAGTACCAGTATGCTATAGAAAACCTTTATATCGAGCTTCTGTGGAGCGTTTGAAAGGCATTCACGATGAATAAGACTGCTGTAGTAATACATGTATAGACGTTAACTGTGTGAATCTAAGTTATAAGGGACTGAATAGTCTTCAGAAACACATTTTATTCTCATGTTCTTCTACGGTTTTCTACGATTCCCCGTTAGTGCCATAGTAAATAAAAACGGGGATCCAACAATCAGTTACAACGAATTACAAATCCGTTAAAACGAAATACTTATCCGTTATAACGAAATACTGATCCGTTTTAACTGCTTATTAATTCTTCATAAGGGATTACTGAATTTCAATTTTTATTTACTGTGGCACTGATGGGGCGCCGTAGTTTTTATTGTAGTTAATTTATATGCTGACAAGTATCGTATACCTAGTATTTTACAGAGACGCAGTTTTGAAAAATTTCGGCGGTGTTTCCCCTTATTTTACCATAACTAAGGTTTTCACACGACCAAAATTCGTCATCAGGGGAACTTCTTCCTTTCGTAGTAGTACCAAGGTAGTCTCCCCTGCCTTGGAGAACTGAATACGACTGTTTTGCGTTTGCATCCATCCGAAGATGGGGCATCCCTGTGCCAGTCAAATCAAATCTTCACAGAGATTTGCCTGGGCATTTTCGCCCCGGTATATGATGATTACGGTACATGGGCGGTAAACTCCTTTTCCCGGGAGCTTTTTATGCATCTAGATGTCGATAGCCGTCTAGATGTCGATAGCCGCCTAGATGTCGATATACGAGACTGAAAATTGTTGTGACAGCTGGCATGAGCAATGCCGACATCAAATATATTCATTTCTCTCCGAGAAGGGAGCTATGAAATTTCGATTGGTGAGCCCCGAGGAATAAAGCCACAGGAGCTTCTGATTGATTGAAACTTCGTACTTGTATTAGGTATTAAAAAGGTCGGGGTAAATAACTGGCGATATTTAAACCGTATGATTGCGGATACCCGTACGCCAGTTCGCATTAAAAGGAACAAGATTGGCGCACGTACATGTGTCACGTAACTCTCTCTCTCTCTTCGTCTCATCCCCCCCCACCCCACAGCGCATGCTCCGTTTCTCAAGCTCGCTCCACCCATGACCCTGCCCTCAACAGCGGAAGTTGACCTTAACGACGTGGCTATGACGTATGCGAAAGCATCCACGCACACGAGATTCAGTTTATTTTTCCACCGACTCCCCAGTTTTTGCTCTCGGGCGAACAACTTTTCGTAGGCTTACTCATATAAACTAAGGAAAGAACAGTATTTTTCTCGCAATGATCGACCGATATATGACACAGAATTGATGGTCAGAGCGTTCGAAAAATGGTGCTTTTAATATTTTGCGATGTCACTTCCGGCGGTGTGCGCACGGGCAGGAATCCTTTCAGAAAAGCGACCTCCCCACAGCGCATGCTCTGTTTCACAAGCTCACTCCACTTGCTTGTCCCTGGCCCCAATAGCGGAAGTTGACCTTTACCACGTGCATGGGTATGACGTACACGGACACCCCCCCCCCCCCCACACACACACCACGTACATGTTGGAATCCAACCAAACAACTCCCTCAATTTTGCACATGATCGAACTCTTTTTCATATGCTTGCTTCATATAAACGGAGGAAATAATCTCAAGATAAATATTCCTAACTTTAGGTGAACAGAGATATGATGCAAAATTGAAAAGTAATCGGAACTTTCCACAAATATCGCTTTTACTACATATGATGTTACTTCCGGCGGTGTGCTGCTCGGGCGGGAATCCTGTCGGTTGGCTTAAGCCAAGGGAGACTACTAGTAGTATGACTTAGGCATGGCTTAACACAGAGCAGACACGCTGTTGGAGGTTGTGGAACAACATGCAGAGTTTGCAATCGCAGTAGTAGAAAGGAGTTCTGTCAGTTTAAAGAGATCAATTTCTCTGGAAATGGGATGTTATCATTTGTAGGAAATCCATGCTAGCTATAGGTCTCTCCGAGATTTTGCTCTTCGAAGGATATATCACATCGTGGTTTGTCTCTCTTAGTTAGATAGAATGCCATTTCTAGCCATGTCAAATATGCCAGTTTAGTATTTCTGACAGACATTTATGTATTTTTGCTTTGAGGCAGACATAGGCACATTGAGTAGTCTCCCTTGAGTAGAGAGAATACCATTTCCCAAGTTTCAATCCTGAATTTTTAATTTTGGCAGTTCCCCTCCCATTTTCCATATTTTGAATATTTGGATATGACAGATGGGCCAGTTTGGTCTTCTTGTCATTTCTAATTTTCGCTCATTTGAAATTTAAGTCGGATATGCCAGATATGTCTCTCTCATTTTACTGAGTAGTTCCCCTTGGGTAGTAAGAATGTAATTTCTCAATATTCAATCTTGAATTTTAGTCATGTCAGATACGCCAGTTTGATTTTCCCTTTTCCATTACCCGGTATATATTTGTCAGATAGCTAGATAAGTTTGGTTTCCCTCTCCTACCTTAATCTGCGATGGATATGCCGCATTGAGCTGTCTCCTTTGGGTAAAAGAAATGTCACTGATAATGTTATCGCCTTTGAATTTTTAGTCATGTCAGATATGCCAGTTCAATTGGTATTTCTCTCCCATGTTGTTTCGAGACAGACGGCCCTCAAGATCAAAGTATCTCCTCTATCACCATTGTCCATATTCGCATCTGACGTTCTCGCTGAATATTATTTTTGTTATTACTTTTTGTTTTTAATATATAGTGTGTTGACTCCAGTCGTATATCCTCACGACCCCTATACATGTAATCCTCTTTGAAAATTTCAATAAAACTAACTGGAATCCGATTTGGGATAAATAGATTCGCTATATATTTGCAATAAAATACAAATCTCGAACAATTCTCTTTTCTTCGATATTTTATTTGATGAAACATGCCACTCACAATATGAATCACCTAGAAAATATAGATCATCCTGTAAAATCATAAAGTAATGAACACTTTATAAATATTTTTATTTATAGTCTACAGGCTATATACCGAAATATATGTAAAATAAAATCTATGAAAAAACGAAAAACCGTCTACCATGAACCAGCATGGTAATTTAGTGTAAGTTACATTAAAATGCGCTCAAAATATCAATGACTTATGTCTGAACAAATACAATTTGATTCACAAAATGTAGTGCAATCTAATCACTTTCGAAATTGTATCAAGAGTAGATATGATGCCGATAAATACGTTCACAATAGATTATGAATTTATCAGCAGGTACAAGCTTTTATCCCTGAAACTTAAACTAGAACCATCATGAAGTTTGCACGAACCAGCGTGCTATATATGAACTTTAACAATGTCAGAGTATCATGAAACATCGTTACTATATGTGTTGAAGTCATGAATCCAACACAAAATGGTTGTGTTGGAGCCATTTCATTACAAAATTGAGTTAAAAACAGAATGACTTTCCTATTCCACTATGGACGACCCTTCAATGAGTCTAACTGCTTCGTTTGCTGCATTCACTTTACATAATGTCACATTCACTTGATGATTGGTTCTTTGCACAAACGACCAAAACTGCATTGGCAGTGTGCATAGCATATGTCACATTCGCGTTACAACGACATACCACTCACAGGTAATTATTCTGTGAGAAAACTGTTCACGTGGGCTTATTTCAGCCCGGTACAGGCGTCGCTCAAATTGCTCTGTCACATCTCAAGCCGGTTGATTTAAAGTAGACCCTAATGATGCCATCACCATCATTATCAAGAGCAGCAGTCTCAGGAAACCCAGATATAATACCACATATTATTATATCTTACACCAGGGCTATCTAAATCCCGTGCGAGTTTCCAAATAAATCTATCGTCCAATCAGGTGACTAAGTGGGAGAGACGAGATACCATGGTTACAGATGACGCCCCTTGTAATGAACACCTTCTCCAAAAGGTTCGAAGAGTTTGCAAGCTCCGGTAAGTCATGGCTTGCTCGGCCACAGACAATTTGAAAAGTCCGTCTCGAACAAAAGTTGTACATATCCGTATAGATAGCGCAAATCGGTGTAAAGTTGAAAGATTGTGATTGGATTAGTATATATGTTTTCCGAGAATACCGGCAGCAAGATTGCGCGGATTTTTCATTGTCTTACTACTAGATGGCATTTTCCCGATGCATGGTTTACCTAGATTGGTGGGTATCTTGTTCTTGAAAACGTTACCAGCTGGTTTTGGCTTCGCTATTTACACACCGATACATCCAAGTTCGTATATGTTATAGTATGGGCAAAAAGTCGTGTCATCAAACCGTTGAAATGGCCTGATTTCTCATCGAAATCCGATGGAGAGCAGTCCGTCTATATTTTGATTGGCTGTATAGGCAAAGCTTTGTCAGCTAGGGTGGATACACAAAAATGGCCGACCAGTTGCTAAGGAGCAATAAAAAGTTCTCCGCCATAAGGAATGTTCACTCCTCTTACAATGTTGTCTCCGTAGATATTACCATATCTTATATTGTAATGTTCTAATGGTAACTTCTTTCTGCGGAGACTGCGAAGTCCTCGAAGTAAGAATGGAGAAAGGCGAAGGTGGGCCGATCCTCTGGAGCCTCTTGCCAACATTTGAGCATGGTTTTGTAAATGACATCGGGAAAAGTCCTAACCTTGGGTTTTGGCATCCTGTAACCCACTTGTAGTAGGGATATCAGGTCGGGATTGTGCTTACCTGAGGGAAAATAAGGATACAAATTAATATATGTACTACAATGACAAGTTTAACAGTACTGGTGGGAAACGAAAGAATGTCCACCAGGAAAAAATGTCCACCAGGAAAAAATGTCCAGCTCATATCTAATAACCAAGCTAAGCTCTTTTTGCCTGATTTGCAACTCAAGAAAGTCATATTTTCCGAAAGAGAAATATATGAAAATTGACATTGTTTCTCGAGACATTCATTCCTTTCACCCCAACACACGTATACTTGGAATATTATTACTTTGTTAAGGCTATCTTATATAAATGTAGATCTACAATTAGGAGAGGGGGCGCTCAGTTTGCCATTTTATAGATATGAAGTGAAGCGACCGTTTTGGCCTACATTCTGCATTCCATCTGCGCGAATCCAGTCAAATCAAATCTCGACAGAGATTTGTCCCGCTTACGAGTACAGTGGATGTTATCCTCCTTTTCCAGGAGTTGTTTTGCATCTAGATGTCGATAGCCGGGCAATCTGAATATTGTTATGTCAGCCGATGTCACCTACGCCACGATCAATTATATTAAGTATTCAGTGAGCTCGTTGTCCATTTCTCGCTCATCGATTTAAACTGTAAATTTCTGTATAGAGATATGACGAGCGAGCTCCTGGAGGAAAAAGCCAAGAATGCTGCTCATTGGCTGAATCTCCTCGCGATTATTATGCCAACTTCCCCACAGCGCATACTCCGTTCACATGCTCACTCCACTCTGACCCTGCTGGAGTGTCTGGTAGCCCAGGGCTGCCATTTAGTGAATAAATACAACAATTTATTGCATGGCAGGATTGGGCCACCATAGATGTCTGTCCAGAAGATTTGGAATGAGAACACTCACCGGGATATGGCGCACTGCCGAGTGTGAATACTTCGTATAGGAGAATGCCAAATGACCAAACATCTGATTTGATGCTGAATCGATAGTGGAATAGCGCCTCGGGGGCCGTCCATTTTATGGGGATTTTTGATCCTGAAAATAATCAAGGAAGACACAATGAGGTGTATGCACATTTGTCTACAGAATGCCAAGGTACTAAACTATCAATTTCGACGATTGATGTACTCAAATTTGAAATTTAATTGCGAATCTCGACTTGATACACTCTAGGGAATTCTGCTTCTATTCACCGCTAAACAAGTGAAACCAAATAAACAACGGAAATAGTTCCACATAACCATGCAAGTGGGTTACCAGTCTCCCATTATCAGAGTTTGCAATCTCCTAAACTGTCGGTGTACTGATAAACATATGCGCATACGAGAGAGAAAGAGAAATGCATCCAGTAGGTCTTTTGAAAGAATTAACAAATGTTATGATAAAATATTACACAAGAACACATGGTATAACGTCTTGTTTAGCTGTGACATGCTGAGCCCTTCCCACATCGTCCGTTTACAAGCGGACGATGCTGATTGGCCGCCAGTCATGCGCACAAAAGCTGCGCCTTCAATTTCAACACCAGTACAATCAGAGGGTGCATCTGACAACAGGAGTAATACAATCCGACGCCATGAG
Organism: Hanleya hanleyi; assembly: GCA_036873755.1. Lineage (NCBI taxonomy): Eukaryota > Metazoa > Mollusca > Polyplacophora > Lepidopleurida > Hanleyidae > Hanleya > Hanleya hanleyi. The sequence continues at coordinate 6,729 of JAVTVY010003343.1, read as the reverse complement.
AATACTGTATTCCTGTATCAGTGGATCTTAACGTTTTAAACTTGTTAACATGCTTACGTTCTGACATGAGATAAAATGGCGTATCGTCGTCATCATGATCCGGAATAACCAATCTTGCTAAACCGAAATCAGCGATTTTCACATCGTTATTTTCGCCCACCAGGATATTGGAAGCTCTCAAGTCCCGGTGTATGTATTTACATTTCTCCAGATAACTCATTCCACATGCGATCTGTGTTCAGAAAAAAATGAATAGATTAATTAATTCGGTAGTTGATGGAAATAAAATTATTATTTTTACGATATTAAACGTTATGTCAAACAAGTGTTTTATTAAACAGCTAACGTATTTTCTGTGTCATGTTGACCAGGTGTTTATCAGTTAACGTCGTCTCTGTGTCATGTCTCAGATATCTGTGACTATGACATGCAGTATCAACTACTCAACTGAGACGATATACCAAACAGGTGTAAAAGCAGTTAACGTCTGATCTGTGTTAAGTCTTCATTACCTACACTCTAAGAATCGTTAGATTTTCCCGGCTTTTGATTTGTTGAAAAGCAAATATTTTTTTTGGTGGTTCTCAAACTTTAAGCCTATATGCCACCGAGAAACTTCCCAATATCTCGGATTTTCGAAAAATCAAAAAGCATCGAACCCCAAAAACAGAACCAAAACCCACCAACAACCACGAAAAACCAACTATTCTAAGAGTTCACTCTAAACCATATGTCTAGGGTTAGAACACTTAAAGTGAGGTTCATTTTGAGAACATGTTCAGCTTAAACGTGTATAGGGTTCAGATAATAAACACATATGTGTTTAAACCCTGAACACCAAGACGTTTAAACCCTAAACACGTTTTGGCTGAAACGTGTGCTAAAACTGAGCCTCACGTTTAGTGTTCCAACCCTGAACATGTCATTTACAGTGTACAATGAGGTTGATGTGAAGTAAATAACACTTACCTGGGACGATATATCAACCTGTTGTTTAACTGTTAACGTCTTTCCCGCGCCATGGCGTATGTAGTTGAGAAGGTCCCCTTTTGGCATGAATTCCGTGATTATCATTATTGGACGAGATTTCGTGCACACGCCCAAAAGGGGGACTAGCTTCGGGTGCCGCAACTGGTGGAGCGTCTTTGCTTCTTCGAGGAAATTGTCATTTGACATTTTACCGTCTTTAACCATTTTAACGGCCACGTCTACTGAATTGTTTAGCCGACCTGAAAAATAAGACGTGATTTTAGAATAATTTTTCGGAGTAATGTTTCAAATATCGACGTAAGGGAATGGATGCAGTCAGATATTATTCCAATTTGAAGAGTTTCCTTCCCTTCTTCATTTAAAAAAAACGTAACATTTATTCTTCAAAAGTACACATGTATTACGATACACTTGCATGTCGAATGTTGATAACATTATTATATACATCATGTTGTAATATAAAAGTTGATCGTCTCCAAGCTAGAACCAAATCGTCAACATGATGATCATATATCGTCTCAATAAGAGTGAAATCTTTTCCAAAGGAATGTCAAATCGCCCTCTACCAAAAGACAAATGACCCCAAACTGAAGACGAATCATTCCCATGGTAAAGTCAAGTTAGAGCTTAAGGTTACTGTATCGGGTCCCAGTTTCGTACGTGTACGTATCACAATTTTGCTTAATTACGGGGCAGTGCTTTCTTGTATCCGTACAAACTATACATTTTCTGAAAGCCCTTGATTGAAGGAATTCAGATAAATAAATAACTTTCTCGAATTTATTACGAGAATCGATTTATTTAAAGATAAATGATGTCATTTAGAAAAGTATAGTCCTCAAAATCACGCGCTAATAACTCTTTCAGTTTTCATCAAAGAAACTTGCTTTTTTGGAATAATGAACCTTACCATTTGAATAAAGAAAGGTTGCCTCAGTTTTTTTAGTTAGGACCTAGTAGTTATTTTATCGTCGTGCAAAGTTGAAAGATTGAAAAAGTCTACAAAAACTCGACTCCTCTCCACCAAATCATAAATAATTCATGAACCGAACTTATAAAATTTGAGGCAACCTGTTGAAGATCTACATGGTTGGAATATTGTGTCCAAAGCTCATATTTGTAGACATCAAATAACAAGAGAGAAATTAGAACGGGAAAAAACACTTTTTGGCGGAAAACTAAACAGAGAAAACGGCCAAAAAACAATCAGTACCTACTACACCACGAATGGCTTGAGTTATATAAAGTCATGTTTTTTTACTACAATGCCCCAATTTTAATAATTTCTTATTCCCCCTACTTGTAGGTTTGACTGTGTACTCTGGTATAAGACCAAAAAAAATCAAAAAAAAATCGAGATTTTGAAGCTTCGACCCGATACAGTAACCTTAATAGTCCCAAAAGTGAAATTCAGTCGTCCAGATGCAATAGCGTTATTTAATTTTTACATACCAATCCAGACTTCCCCGAAAAACCCATCGGCAATTTTCCTGGATATCTTGATGGTAGTTCGGGAGACCTCTCGCATAGGGGGCACCACTGGTCGTGACTTAGGGCATGGTATTGTCAGCTGACAACATAGTCCCGATTCTCCCGTTCCTGAATACGCATACAAATATCATCGGTTATAATTCAAACTCCAAACATAACTAAGTTTGTCTATATCGCTAATTGCTGCGGTTGGATTCCACAGAGAAAAGGCCTTGAGTTATTTTGTTAAAATGGCGACATCTATAGCTGATGTTCGGGAAAATATGGTTGATATCTGAATCTCCTGCTTGATGTTTGGGGAAAGCTGACTGGTGTTTTGATTTTCCTGTCTGATGTTGCGGATATCTGACTGATGTTTGGGTAGCTGACTGATATGTGGGCGGTATCTGACTGATGTTTGGGGTATCTACTGATGTTTGGGGGTATCTGACTGATGTTTGGGGTATCTGACTGATGCTAGACTCTCATTTTTAATGTTTGGGTGAACCTGGTGAAGTTTTGAAATACGTGGTTAAAGTCCAAGGGTCTTGGGTCATTTTCTGCAGAAGAAAGTGCTAAATATTAGAGTAAAATGTTTACTGCATGTACATACTCCAAACGGTTGCAGAGATATTGTTGTTTAAACTTCAAATCTGTGATTTAGAGATTTTATGTAAATGAATTTTGTATATCACCAAGTGAAACTAAGTTAATGAGCTAACTTCAAGCTTGAATATTTCCAGAGCTATGAGTCTACTATGGTGTTCTATTTGGGCCAAGTTTGCGTCGCGTGGCGACTTTTAGAAACTCGCCACTCGCCACGCGCTGTGGACACTCCGGCGCGCGGCAAGAGCGATTTTCTGCTATCTCTTAACCTCGGCGACTGGCGACTTTTGACTTCTGGAACTCTCAGGACTTTTTCTCAAGTGCGCATGCAGCCCGGGAGCATCAATTATCGGAATATTTGGTTCGAAACATGCTGTCATTTAATTTAATTTTAAATCTCTTCCTCCAGCATAAATATACATACTTTCTAATGAATGAACTATCCAGCTACATCTGATGCTACGTAAATAATTTTGAAGATATATAAGCTATCTGTAATAATTAGCATAGTTGTTTTTTGAAACAAGTTTTTTTTTGCAGTAAGCATATAGAGCAATGTAATTTTGTCAAATGTGCAGATATTTTTTGCTTAAAATACTCGTTATCCGTTTCTGTGCAGAACTTGCATACTCCAGTTATTTTCTGCTGGTATATTTAAAAAGTTTCTGTTCTTATTAACACCAAGACAACATTTTCAATCGTTTTTTCATTCGTTTTATGTAAGTGCCAAAATATATTTATAATAGCATATCGTTATTAATTCAGAACTAATCGCTTTGAAATTGTTCCTTATTTAAAATACAATAAAGCACTCGACGCGGGAATTTTGTTTTACAAGATAAAAGCAACGTCAACTAATATGCTGTATGAAATATTAAGAAAGCTGATTGAATTTCTCTCTTCGCAAGTTTTATGAGAAGGAGTCGGGCGATATCTTTGTATAAGAGATCCTTTATTGTTGTTTTAATCCCTAGAGCGGCCCTTTATTGGGTTGATATTTCCTGTATCACAAACCCTATACTATCAAGACCCTATTTCTAAAGATGAAAAGACGTATTTCTTCCAACAGTTTCCGTATTTTCCCCCTTTTTTACATCCTTCAAATTCTATGAGATCGCGGCTGTGATTTGTGATATTGTAACTGCATAATTGATGCTCTCCGGGCATGCGCACGTGAGAAAAACCCCTGAGAATTCCAGAAGTCAAAAGTCGCCAGTCGCCGCCCGCCGTGGTTTGTCCGGCGGGTGGCGCGCGGCGAGTTTTTCCAGGTTAAGAGATAGAGCAAAATTCCCCGCATTTTACGGCGCGTGGCGACTGGCGAGTTTTTGCAGGTTAAGAAATAGCAGAAAGTAGCCAGTCGCCGCGCGCCAGAGTGTCCACGGCGCGTGGCGAGTGGCGAGATTCTAAAAGTAGCCACGCGACCCAAACTTGGCTCAAATAGAACACCATACCGAGTCTGATCTCTTTGAAACTTACAATATTGTTAATTCGCAGCATTATGCACGCTGCAAAAGTTTGTTTTTGGAAAAATTCCATTAGTTTCACAATGATGGTTGCCATAGCAACAGGTTACCAAGGGTTTTATTTTGGAAATTAAACAGATTTTGAAATTTCAATCATTGAATATGATTATAGGTCTAAACGATCCATATCCATTCAAAAATCTATGTTACTATCAGAAATGAAAACGCTTGGTTACTGGTTGCTATGCACGGTAACCACATTTTTCGAAAATGATATCCAATTATCAGTGAACACAATGTAAATGGAACGCAAAAGAACTAAATCCTAAGCTCACCTGAAAAGAAGATATGGTATTATTTGTCTATCTAATTATCTCTAGATCACTGCGTGACATCCCCAAGGTCATTTGCATACCAAATTTGTACCAGACCCAACAAAAAATCTTTGAATTGCAGTATCTCAGCAACCAGTAGAAGTATTTTCATAAAATAAGAAAAATAAAAATAAATGAAAATAAAATAAAATAAAATCAGGAAAAATATGGGAACAACATATCTCTCCCAGGATGTTTTTATTTCCAATTTGGGTTCGTTTTTAATGTTTCGGGGTATTTTGGTTGATGCTTGGGAGTATCCGACTGGCGTCCCCATTTGTAAGCACGTGGATATCTCATACGTACTCTCTAAAAAAAACTTGAGTGAACTGTTCCACTCAAGTTTGAGTGAAATGTACCTGTTCACTCAAACTTGACTTATTTTTCACTCAACTTGAGTTACTTCTCACTCAACTTGAGCTAAAACCACTCAAGTTCACTCAACTTGAGCGGGATTAATTTTCACTCTTATGCTTGAGTGAATGTCATTCAAGTTGAGTGTATTTAACTCAAGTTGAGTGAAAAGTAACTCAAGTTGAGTGAAAATCTCACTCAAGTATTGAGTGAGATCAATTTCCACTCTTACTTGAGTAAAATTTCATTTAACTTTTTTTAGAGAGTAGCAATCGTAGATTTTGTTCGACATACCTGAGAAGTACTCGATCAGATCTGCGACTGTTTTGAAGATATGATTAGAGCTGATACAGAACCGGCCGTCCTCCTTGGTCCTAATCTTGTAGTGTTTGACGCAGTATTCCCGCTTCGACTCGGCGTAATCTTTCACCGATACGGCGTACGGCGCAATTGCCTCTGAGAAAAGTTCCGTAGGATATTTTAATCATGGGATCAACAATGCATCATTTATATATTTTCTGGTAGTACTTGTTAAAATTTGTTTTTCTGGTCTAAAATTTTCCAGAATTTGATTAGAAATTTCTCTTCGCGTGTCTGCTGATGGATTTTCATTCGGAAGTTCTCATACCCAGTACACGCTGACATTCCAGAGCAAGGTTCCATTGTCATATTGATCTTATGGTTTCATGAATGCCAAAAGTACCGTATTCCATTTCGGGTTCCGAGCAAGCTCGGAGCTATAGGAGTACAGCTGGATTTCTTTTACAAATTACAGATTTTTTTGGAACTGAGCATAGAACAAACATGGTTCCGTTTGGAGATCAAATAAACTGCATATTGTTATTTTTATATGTTGGAAAAAAATCGGTTCATTGTGGAACCATGCAGTTTTACTATTCTGGTGCCATTTACGGATCCACTTTCACGTGGTTCAGTTTCTGGTTCCGAAAAATAATATTACCTTCTTTTTCTCTAACCAAAAAAGTCCCCCTACTGAGTTCTGGATTCATCAACATCCGCTCTGCGCCACCTCTGTCTACCGGACACCACCATCTGAAATATATCTCTCGAAAATAATTCGAAAATTCGAAAATACAAATCATTTGAAATTCGAAAATATCGAAATAATGTAGGCCAGCGTGCCTGGGACACTTCGATTAGATGCGGCCGATTGCTATACATTAAAGGATTCCCAGTACATTGAATTTATTTTATTGTTGCAATTTAACCGGTATATTCAATTCAATTTAATGTTATAATCAGGGGGTTCCCTTTAAAGAAGATAAGCAAGGATAACTCACTCTTGTGCCTTGATAGAGTTTGTGTCGACCACGACGTAATTTCGTGGAATGTAACCTTCGTCACCAGTACGCGTGTGTCTGACCAACCACCAGTCAGCATTTCCGCTGAAAATAAATTAACAGGATAGGAATAACAAGAAGCATATACATATACATATACATATACATATA
>JAVTVY010003342.1:0-34165 GCA_036873755.1 Hanleya hanleyi | reverse complement strand
CATCGCCCTATTCAAGATATCTACAATTTCCGACTGACCGACCTCGCCCGTCTACGTAGCTACGTAGAAGCCATCTTCAAAGATCAAACTACGGCCTTCAAATTGAATCTGGCGTTTGGTTATGTGCTGCAGCATAAAGAGACAGTCCAGTCCGATACTTTTACCCGAGCAGTAACATCCAGGTATTTGACCAACCGTTTACCATCATTAACCGAGTGTCGCTAGAGACGATGCTGGAGAAACTGAACACCGTGGATCCCTTGGAATGGGCCCGGTTGCAACGCCCCAACACCAAGTGGACAGTGGACAGTGTGACCAATGTTACGTTCTTCGTGACCAAGCTGACCGACCAACCCATCGGGTGAATGTATTCACCCAGGCACTGATAGATACTCAGAATGCACAAGCAACTATCTGAGGATATGTTGCCTCAACGGTATCCTGGGCTGCCCGATGATGATTAGAATAAACGGTTCAAAGCGAACATGGCCGAAGATGGAACTTTCTGAAATGAAGACTTCTGATTGGACAAGAATACATCTAACGGACAGGAACGAATATGACAGATGCAAATGGTGGCCTCTGATTGGACAAGTCTTCTTGAATTGTAACACCAAGTGGATAGTGGAGATAATGACCAATGTTGCGTTCTTCGTGGTTAAACTGACCACCACCTCCATCGGATGAAAGTATTCACCCATGCACTGATAGATACTCAGAATGCGCAAACAACTATCTGAGGATATGTTGCCTCAACGGTATCCTGGCCTGCCCGACGATGATTAGAATAAACGGTTCAGATGGCACTTTCTGAAATGGAGACTTCTGATTGGACAAGAATACATCTAACGGACAGGAACGAATATGAAACATGCAAATGGTGGCCTCTGATTGGATAAGAATCTTCTTGAATTGTAAATATACCCAACGCGGCTCCCCCAGCGTGGGTATGATGTAACATTGGGGAAAATAAACTATATGAAAAAAACTTCTTGTTGTTGTTGTTCTCTCATGTGTCATCCTTGTTGTTGTTGCTGTTGTTGTTCTCTCTCTGGTCTATATCATGGCGTTATGTTAGAGTGTTAAGGTGTAACGACGGGCGTTGACGGGCATCACCGCATTTCGAAGAATTAGTGACAATTCCATGGAATATCAGAGCTTCTGAGCTATTTCACCAGGGCGTTGAAGCATTAAGAATGGTGTTGGTGGGCGTTGCTACAAGATGACACCTCACACGGTCCATTTGGACCGCGGATGGTCCATCTCTACACCAAATAACATCCTTCACTGCTAAAAAAGGCCCACTTTCGCTACAACTTGTACTAATGACGTCACCAATGACGTCACAGATGCTATAAATATCCCTGAAATCAGGGTCTATACTCCGAGAGCTACAACATGATACCCCACACGACGCATTCGCAACGCGGATGGTCCATCTCTACACCAAATACCTTCCTGCACTGCCCCAAAAGGCTCACTTTCGCTAATACTCCTACTGATGACGTCATCGATGACGTCACAGATGCTTCGGACATGCCTCAATTCGGAATGTACACCCCGAGAGCTACAAAATGACACCTCACACGACGCATTCGGACTAAGGATGGTGCATCTCTACACCAAACTCACCCTCACGCACCCACAAAATGTCCACTTTCGCTACTACTCGTACCGATGACGTCATCAATGACGTCACAGATGACGCGGACACCCCTCAAATCGGAATGTACACCCCGAGAACTACAAGATGACACCTTCCAGGACGCATTCGAACCGTGAATAGCCCATCTCGACCCCAAATACCTTCATGTACTGCCCGAAAATGTCCACTTTCGCTACTACTCGTACCGATGACGTCACCGATGACGTCACAGATGACGCGAACATCCCTCAAATCGGAATGTACACCCCGAGAACTACAAGATGACACCTTCGAGGACGCATTCGAACCGTGAATAGCCCATCTCGATCCCAAATACCTTCATGTACTGCCCGAAAATGTCCACTTTCGCTACTACTCGTACCGATGACGTCACCGATGACGTCACAGATGACGCGGACATCCCTCAAATCGGAATGTACACCCCGAGAACTACAAGATGACACCTTCCAGGACGCATTCGAACCGTGAATAGCCCATCTCGACCCCAAATACCTTCATGTACTGCCCGAAAATGGCCACTTTCGCTACTACTCGTACCGATGACGTCACCGATGACGTCACAGATGACGCGAACATCCCTCAAATCGGAGTATACACCCCGAGAACTACAAGATGACACCTTTCAGGACGCATTCGAACCGTGATTAGCCCATCTCGACCCCAAATAACTTCCTTCGCTGCCCCAAAATGGCCATTTTACTTACTACAACCAACTGCGCATGCGCAGATTAACGCGACATGCATTCAAAAACACACCATTCTGACTCTACCCCACACAAGCTTCACTTTGACACCTCACACGACCCATTCGAACCGTGATTAGCTCATCTCTAACCCAAACACACCCCTACATAGCACCCAAAATGCCTGTTTTCTATACTACGGCCAGACTGCGCATGCGCAGACTATTGAACACGGACGAACCATTAGTGTAGTCAAGTGCTCCTCCACGAGAGCTTCAAAATAAGACCTCACTCGACCCCATTGGACCATGAGTGGCCCACCTAGACTCCAACATGTCCACCCCGTATGGGCCTATACACCCATAGCCATGCAGTATAGGCCTATGGGCCTACCCAGGCCTCGGTGACTTTTTTCAAAAATTTCACCGATTCGCTCCGCAACACTTCCTATCGTGTTCTAAATGACGAGACGAGTAAAACGAGACCCCACAACCCTACCGCAAATGTATAGAAGTGGGTTTCCCAGTAGGATAAACATTGACCCTATACCCCAGTATGGGTCTATATGGGGCTCGGTGACTTTTTTCAAAAATTTCACCGATTCGCACGGGGACACTTCCTATCATGTTCTAAATGACGAGACGAGTAAAACGAGACCCCACAACCCTACCGCAAATGTATAGAAGTACGTTTCCCAGGGGGACAAACATTGATCCTATACCCTCAGTATGGGACTATATGGGGTTCGGTGACTTTTTTCAAAAATTTCACCGATTCGCACGGGGACACTTCCTATCATGTTCTAAATGACGAGACGAGTAAAACGAGACCCCACAACCCTACCGCAAATGTATAGAAGTACGTTTCCCAGGATGGTCCTATACCTCCCATACCCCATATAGGCATTTTCCCGTAATTTAGGATAAAGTCCGTATTCCGTATTTTTTCAGGAAAATTTTTACATACACACACCCTGGAACTAGGGGAAGATAACTCTGTTGATAGACAAGCCCCGTTAAGCCCGGCGACCTATATACCCCTCATACCCCATATAGGCATTTTTCCAGGTTTTTCGATAAAGTCCGTGTTCCGTATTTTTTTTCAGGAAAAATTTTACATGCAGCCACCCAGCCATCAAATACCCCTTCACCTAGGCTTCACGTTGATACCTCACTCGACCCCATTCGACCATTAGGGGCTCCCCTAGATGCCAAAACGTCTATTTTCATACCCTTGGGCCACCGCGCATGCGCAGAATGACCCTAATTCAACCCCACACCCAGTCCATCAGATGCCCCTTCATGAATGCTTCACTTTGATACCTCACTCGATCCCATTGGACCATTAGGGGCTCCCCTAGCTCCAAAAAGGCTATTTTCATGCCCTTGGGCCACCGCGCATGCGCAGAAGGCCGATATGTCAACCCCACACCCAGTCCATCAGATGCCCCTTCACGAATGCTTCACTTTGATACCTCACTCAACCCCATTGGACCATTAGGGGCTCCCCTAGCTCCAAAACGTCTATTTCCATACCCTTGGGTCACCGCGCATGCGCAGAATGCCGATATTTCAACCCCACGCCCAGTCCATCAGATGCCCCTTCACGAATGCTTCACTTTGATACCTCATACGACTCCATTGGCCCATTAGGGACTCCCCTAGCTCCAAAACCGCTATTTCCATACCCTTGGGCCACCGCGCATGCGCAGAATGCCGATATTTCAACCCCATACCCAGCCCATCAGATGCCCCTTCACGAATGCTTCACATCGATACCTCACTCGACCCCACTAGACCAGTAGTCAATCTCCTAGCTCCAAAAAGGCTATTTTCATACCCTTGGGCCTCCGCGCATGCGCAGAATGCCGATAGTTCAACCCCGCGCCCAGCCCATCAGATGCCCCTTCACCTAACCTTCAATTTGATACCTCACTCGACCCCATCGGTCAACTAGGGGCTCCCATAGCTCCAAAAAGGCTATTTTCATACCCTTCGGCCGCCGCGCATGCGCAGAAGGCCGATATGTCAACCCCACACCCAACCCATTAGATGCCCCTTCACCTAAGCTTCACTTTGATACCTCACTCGACCCCATCGGACCATTTTATCTAGGGACTACTTTTTCTCCGCGGAAGCTTTTTCCCGAGACCGAATCACCGCCAAAACCGCGGCCAAACCGCATCACCGCGCATGAATACATTTTTTTTTTTTTTTTTTGCCGGAACTTTTTTTTTTTTTGGTCAATGCACACCCCCCCAATAACCCCCCAATGCCCGAGTTGTCTCCCTTGCATCCATAGTGTAGAGATGGCGCCACACCCTCAATTGTGACGTCATTTTTACATCCGGGGGAAAGTTGGCTTTAGTTGCTCAACATTCACTACTTCCATTCCTCAGTTTCTATCAAGTTCAGTACAGTATCTCGTGCGTGTGGGTGATTGACATGTAAATAGTTCTGCGTGTCAATATTCGGATCCAATACCAGATTCCAGTCACCACATACAATCGAGTAATCGTTTTCAAATTTTTGTATAATAGTCTGAAGTTCTTTAAAGAATTCAGGCGACTCGGTATTCGACCCGTAGATGTTGACCAGCGTTGTCTATATTATCATTAATTTGAATATCAATTGCCTGTCTTCCTTAGTTCTAAAGACCTAAAACTCAAAATTCTTGTTAAAAAGTATTGCTACACCACGGGATTGACTATCACATGAACTAAAATAGCATTCAGAATCCCATTCAGAGCGTACTCTCTTTTCTAAGTCGGAATCAAAGTGGGTGTCCTGCAAGCAGCATATAGAATAGCCCTCTGTATGCAGACGATGTAAAATATTCCTTCTTTTCAACTTGTCACCCCGTGCTTCACAATTGACAGATGCTATCGTCACATATTCAGCCATTTCCCAGTACAAATGGATTTACATTCAACGGATCAACACTACATTCCCAAAATACATGTATCGTATGACAAAAGACTAAAACCAAAAGAAAAGAAAAAACATCGTAACATACAAAAATCAATCATATAGTATACATTCAAAAGTGGCATATTTTTCATCGTACTGGTAAAAATCTATATAATCCTTCCGGTACCGTGGTTCAGCACCAATCATTATATAGTAAATTATTTAGTGTCTTAGATTTGATAATCAAATATCACAGAAGGACAACAATTCAAACCATAACCAAGTTCATGTTGAATGATATAAAATGATAACTCCACTCGAGTCTTCATATTCAGCAGATTTAAGAAGCAATACATTTCACCAACCATTACCAATATGTATTTCTTCTCATTTTTTTTGCCTGATAGTGAGATGACCGATACCATGAGACGTGGAGAAGACTTTCCAGCAGATGATCCAGCTGCGCCTCCGGATGAAGCATTGCCGGAAGACCAGCCTGTGAGTGCAGTGTACCGACGCCACTGGAACACGATACGCCATTGTTTTCACCGTCACCATCGCCTATTGGACTTGTATAGTTTCCGGCTGGATGATCTCACGCATCTTTCTACGCCAAAAAGAGACGGATCAGCTGCGATATTTTTACCCTAGTAATAACAGACATGTGTTTGACCAGCCATTCACGGTCACGGACGCTATTTATCTCGAGCCCATCTTCGAGCAACTCACTACGTTAGATCCGTTGTAAAGGGCGCGCCTGCAACGTCCCAACACCAAATGAACTGTGGAAATGGTGACCAACGTGACATTTTTCGTGACCAAATTGAGAGATCATCCAATCGGCGCTTCTGTCGTTCTGCCGCCTTGGCTGGCCCATCGAAAACGACTGTATTCGTTAACGGGAGGCGCCCCTAGAAAGACCGGAAATGTCTGTTTCGGCGTTTGGCCGTTCATTTGGACCAGTGTAATCCCCGAGCTTGTGATAGAGTGGCCAACTGCTATTGGGAAAAGTATCTAGAGGAACAAGACATAGACGCGCGGCAGTTCCGAGGAGTGCCATTCAAGTATTTGGATGTCGTGGAATTGCTTTTCCAGGTGAATATCTTTGTGCACCGTTTAATACCTCAATTTGTGGCTGAATTGGTCCATCGGTCAACAGAACGTTATGCATCCACCATGAAATCCTACAGTTGTGCCTAATGTCACCGGGTGTTTGATCGGTCGTCCAACTTACATCAATCGTCTGGTCCGTCAGCACGAGAAGACTTGTGACAATATTGTGAAACGGAAATTTCCTGGTGGTATGTACCATAACACGCCTACCATCTTCGAAGAGCTGGCTGATGAGGGGATTGTGATACCGGAAGAGGACCGCTATTTTCCATACCGGGCGTGTTACGATTTCGAGGCGATTTTGGAACCCATGAACTACCTCAGCCAAAACGCAGTGGACGCAGCGTCATATTCCCCTGAGTGCCACCAACATGTCCGGCTATGACGCTGCGCCGTATGTTTCGTTTCCTCCGGGGATCCTCATGCCCTGATTACCCGGATGATGGTATATTTAGAGGAAGTGAGTGCGGCCAATACGGAATTGTTGGTGTCCAAGTTCCAACACGTACGGGACCAAGTCGATGATCGGATGCCTATACCCGGTGTATCGTTCAGCGACGATGAAGTGTCGGAGTCGGAGTCGGAGTTGGAGACCAGTAAGCAGGACATTCAACCGCAGGATGTAGCCTTACCCAAGCCGTACGCGGAAAAATTGAAGGCCCGATTTCTACAATACTTGTCCCAGTTACCCGTCCTTGGCTTCAATTCGGGCCGATACGATCTCAACATAGTGAAGGAATTTCTATACTCCTGTTTTGGCCAGTCAAACTACCTAGCTCCCAATTATAGATATGATCAGTGGGTGAAGGCCTATGACAGTGCACAAACCAAAAGGAGGTTCCCTTACACGTAGATCGCCGACTGTCCATCGATGAGTTTGCCCTTGTATATGGAACACCCACCGTATTTCAATTTTACGGGCGCTATTGACACGACCACCAATGTAAGCTCAGTGCTGGACACTACAACGAACGACGCGGGAAATCGGCTGAAGTGATAGACAACGGAGATTACATTAAAGAGTTGGATTATGCAGGCGGAAGTGATACACAACGGATATTACATTGAAGAGTTGGGTTACGATCTTATCGAACTGTGGGAGCGCGAATATACGAGTTGTCAGAGCATTTTCCATCATAGCTCTCTAGATTTGTATCTAATACCGCTTATGCCGGTGCTAGGGCCGTGTGGTCATATCTTCCAAGTTGCCACATGAACAGGCACTATAAAAGCGTATCTGAGATACAACACAGATCACGAATCGTTAGATTCTTGGTATGTGCTTTAGAATAGGTTAACCGGAAGACTATACTGTGAAATCATGTAGCTCTGTCAGTATGTCGGCACCTCTTCCCACTCCCCTTATATGTGTTGTAATTTCACACCATGCGCCAGACCCTCCCACACTTACGCGACTTCCTCAAAGCGCGAGAGTACCCGATTAGTCGCCGGCGACTCCTGACTACGCCACAGATACTCGGTGCAGTTAGTACCGAGGCACCCTATGGTTTCGTGGAATGTGCCCTCCATGTCCCCGAATGCCTTGAGCCACGGTTCGCCGAGTGCCCACCTATTTTCAAGAACAGAGAGGTGAGACGAGTCGACATTGGAGAGACCATGGGGGCCTACGCTAAGGAATATCACTGCCTTCCCCAACTCCGCTGCATGCTGACTGGTAGTATGTGGGCTGAAAAAATCTTGCTGGGCACCCCACTCCTGCGATGGGAATGAGCCATGGCCTCGAAGTGACGCGAGTCTACCAAGTGATACAGTATGTACCGAACGCCTGTTTCACCGACCACGCAAACACCGTGACGTCTACCCGTCGTCAAGGGGTTAAGGATCGCAGTAAAACCATTATCGGCGAATCCTGGAAACTGACGGACTACTATGGGAAAACTGTTACCAACCAAGACAAGCACGTCAAAGTCAATATCTGCACCTCTCAACAAGCGCGCAAAAAGATCAACTCGCCACTGTTTCGGTCCGTCGACGTCATCGATGACGACACGTATGAAGTCACGTCAGCCAATAGGGTCATTCATTACAAATTCGATGTATGGTGTACCAGGTGGCCAAACTACGGATGCTGCAATTTTTGTACGATTTCATGCACGTGTATTTCGATGCCTCTGACTGGCAGTTGATAGAAATGGATACGAAATCTGCCTACATGGCTGTCTCTAACGCAGATTGGGAGTCACTCGTGCCACCGGAGATACGAACCCAGTATAAGGCGGAACGGGACAAGTGGCTGCCGAGAAAAGACGACTACACCTACGACAAGTGGACTCTGGGGCTGTTTTAGTTAGTGGAGTGGTGATGCCAGGATTGCCCTGTCGTCCAAGACGTACTATTGTTACGATGGAGACCAAAACAACAAGTTCAGCTGCAAAGGGGTCAACCGGCGCGACCCTGTCATCGACAAAGCCCTCTACCTGGACAGGCCAGTGCCAGTGGAACCAACAGAGGATTCCGGGTCGTCGACAACCAGATGCGTTCGTACATCCAGCAACGGGATACCTTCACATTTTTCTACCTGAAACGCAAAGTCCTTCCAGATGGGTTTAGTACGGCGTAACTGAACTTGCGAATACTACTACTACATATATTGTCCCTAACCGATGACATCAGTGAACTATACCCGGACTCTATGAATAATGTACATACATAGATATTTGAACTCTAAGTGAACTCGAATTACTCTATATACAATACGCCAGTTCGATGAATTTGTCTAATTGTGAACTGTTATATACTTCATTTTTGTGAAGTTGTGAATAATTACTCTATATGCATTACGCCAGTTCGGTGAATTCGTCTAATTGTGAACTGTTATATACTCCATTCTTGTGAAGTTGTGAATAATTACTCTATATACATTACTCCAGTTCGATGAATTTGTCTAATTGTGAACTGTTATATACTTCATTTTTGTGAAGTTGTGAATAATTTCTCTATATACATTACTCCAGTTCGATGAATTTGTCTAATTGTGAACTGTTATATACTCCATTCTTGTGAAGTTGTGAATAATTATTCTATATACATTACGCCAGTTCGATGAATTGGTCTAATTGTGAACTGTTTTATACTCCATTCTTGTAAAGTTGACTTCGCATATTCTCTATATGCATACGTGTTCACCTTAATTCTTGTTTGCACCAGTTCCACGTTCTTATATACTTGTTCACCTTAAATACTTGTATACACATTCTTGTTCAAGTTACTTGTTCACTAATATAAAACATTCGAACTCCACTTGGGTTTTCATGAAGTTTTTATTGACAGATATTGTATAATACAGTACATATATGGTATAGTAAGAACATATATGGTACAATACAGGACAGATATTATATAATACTGGACAGGTATTGTATAATACAGGACATATATTGTATAATACAGGAAAAATATTGTATAATACAGGACAGATATTGAATAATACTGGACAGATATTGAATAATACTGGACAGATATTGTATAATACAGCACATATATAGTATAGTACATAACATATATGATACAATACAGGACAGATATCGTACAATACAGCACAGATAAGGTATAATACTAGACTGACATTGTATAATACAGGACATATGGTATAATACAGGACAGATATTGTATAATACAGCACATATATTGTATAATAAAGGACAGATGTACAATACAGCACAGATATCGTATAATACAGGACATATATGGTACAATACAGGACAAATATTGTATAATACAGGACATATGTTATAATACAGGACAGATATTGCATAATACAGCAGAGATATGGTATAATACAGGATATATTCACATTTGTCCATTCGGATGCTCCTCCACGAGGGCTTCAAAATAAGACCTCATACTCGTACGACACCATCGGACAACTAGGGGCTCACCTAGACCACAAAAATTCCACTCAGCGCTATTTACCCACTACGCATGTGCAGTGACTTTTTCAAAAAATGCACCGCTTAGCTTCAGGACTCCGCCCATCGTGTTCTACGTGGTGAGACATGAAGAACAAGATCCCACAACCCATATCGCAATGAACATGTGTGAATTGCCCAGTATGGATCTATCCACTGAGCCAGTAGGCCTATGGGCCTATCCAGACCTCCGTGAACTTTTCGAAAAAATTCATCGCTTAGTTTCGGGACCCCGCCCATCGTGTTCTACGTGGTGAGACGTGAAAAACAAGATCCCACAACCCATATCGCAATGACCATGTGTGAATTGCCCAGTATGGACCTATCCACTGAGCCAGTAGGCCTATTGGCCTATCCAGACCTCCGTGAACTTTTCGAAAAATTTCACCGCTTAGCTTCGGGACTCCGCCCGTCGTGTTCTACGTGGTGAGACGAAGAAAGCAAGAACCCACAACCCATAGTAAAATCCACAAAAATGACCACCCCATACCCTATACAGGCATTTTCCCGTATTGATTCAAATGTGCGAATCATTACACTATTGTAGGGATAAAGTGTTCCGCATTTTATATTTTCGGGACAAATCCTCAATTTACATGCACCCACCCATGACTTGATAGGCAGGCCCCGATAAGCTGGAGACCGATATTAGCCCTTTTAGACATGGCTGATAGGGGGTTTCCCATATTTTAGGGGTAAAGTCCGTTTTCCGCTTATATATTTTCGGGACAAATCCTAATTTTACATACACCCACTCCCCCACCCTACCTATCTCAGCAGGCCCCGATAAGCCAAAGACCGATATTAGCCCTTTTGGACAAGGTTGATAGGGCGCTTTTTATATTTTCGGGGACAATCCCCAATTTACATACACCCACTCCCCCACCCATGACTTGATAGGCAGGCCCCGATAAGCCAGAGACCGATATTAGCCCTTTGGACATGGTTGATAGGAGTTTTCCCCTATTGTAGGGGTAAAGTCCATGTCCCGCATTTTATATTTTCGGGGTCAAATGCTCAATTAACATGCACCAGAATACATGCCCCGTGATCTGCGCACTTCCGTTTTCTCACCCGCGCATGCGTGCGGCCGGGCCGGGGAAAACCCGGTGGGAAACCCGGATGTTGAAGAGGTCCTGGATATAAAAATCAAGGTCACGGATGTTGAAGAGTACCCGGATGTTGAAGGTCAGTACAAGTCATGAAATGTCGGGACTACTTTCCCTTCGCGGAGGCTTCTCCCCACGACCGCATCACCGCCAGACCGAATCACCGCGGAGGAATACATGCCCGAAAGGTCACGTGACCGGAAGTGACGTCACCATGGCAACCACGTGACCTGCGCAGCGGCCTGCAAAAATTGGAGCTCTCCTGTGTTCGGAGGTAGTTTTTGTTCCCCAATATGCTAATTTTTTAGGTCAAAGGTCAAGTTGAGGCAATATACTGAATGCATACTACTAATGTCCAGTAATCTCCGGAGGTAAATTGACCTTTGACCTAAGACGCCAATTTTACCTTGAATGCGCCCCAGTCACTTCAGTGTGAAGTTTTACCTAAGCATATCACTACTTGTCAGTGGTATATACCCTATACAGCGAGGCAGGAGAATCCCCATGACACATGCGGGATACTAACCTGTAGTTCCGGCACCAGAGACGGGTACGTTTAGCCATCTCAGCCACGCCACTTACATAATATTAAATCAAGGAAATACACCCAATATATACTTTTATACCAGCCAGTGGATAGCAAGGTGTCGATGACCAATACCAAAGAGAGAGAATAATCCCTTGTGTATCAGGTTTGATAAATATTCCGTGTAGAATTCATAATCACATCATTCCAATTAGAAATAACATATTTATTATATGCATAATTTTTCTAAATAAACGTTTGCAATGACATATTTGATCTCAGAGAACTGATAAATATAATCACCTTTAGCAGTATTTCGGTATGTCAATCGTTGGCATCTATTCAACATACCCGACAGTTTTGAGCGTGGAGATAGCACGAATACGTCTTTTCTCGTCAAGTTCTCATATCAAGACACCAAACTAGCAGAAACACCGAATATTCAGGTGAAATATGACGGCATTCCATGTTCTCTGAATAACGCTGGCAGTTGATTAGCTTAGAGTCATTCCATTGAGATCAACTGTCTCACGCAATAGGACTGTCTCCGTCATCAGCGAGCTCGACAGACGATACAGTTTCATATTCATACTGATTTAAAGATCGCCAAACTCTTTAGCAAGTGAGTAGAATGATTAGTGAAAAACTAATCTTCACTTTTGTCGGACAGCTTATGCTTTAATTATCTTATAAATAACCATAATGTCATCGCGAGAACCTAGTCACGCGACATTCGGTATCTTATACGATGACACGCCGGAACTCCACCAATCGGTGATGATACCGTCCATCGATCTCCGACAGACTCTACCATCACCAATTCAACATATTCGATAAATATTTTATATTACACAATCATAAATGCATCATATATCTTTAAAAAGCAACAACAACAGCAATAATAGTCTCGACCACAGCGACAACCACCAGGATTCGCCAGAGGTAAATCAACGGACGTTTGGGAACGGAGTGCGGAGTAGTGCTTGCTGGTCGTGGGGCAACGAGGGTCACTACCGGACGGACTTTCCAGATGTATCCAAGACATACGATTCCAAACCACCGAGATCGCCCAGGAATCCTACCAATGTTAATTCTTCCGGGGCAGCCGGACCCTATCTACCCGCCAAAATCTGGCCAGTAAAGATGTGCTGTTGTGTTGACAGGAGGGCGTCAATTTCCCTCCTAATCGGCTCAGACCAGCCTTGAGCATCCCGTCCTATGCTAATGTTCATATGACTGACGGTACGCTGACGCCTCTGAAAGGTGAAGCTGATATTTAAAACACTGTAGACGGTACCACAAGAACACAGAAGATGACAGTCAGAGATGTGACAGTGGACGCCCTCCTGGGGTACGACTTTCTCAGGACCCACTGTACCAAGATGGACACGGAACAGCACCGGGTCAAGAATGGCGGCAGTTTCGGCCGATGCGAGGTCGTATAGAACGCAGGCTGTTACCGTGGATCCAAGACCGTGGTAGAACCGCGGCAGATATTAGGCGACCCGCGCATTATCAAGATTATGCTATAGTATGTCAACCGAAATAAGTGGGCATTAGCCGGCGATCTAGGTGTTCGAGGCTTTCTAACTCACGGCCTTCCAACTCAGGCATGCCATCATATGGTGGATCAATGCCATTACTTATCCTCATGTTTTTCTCCAACATTGCAGATGGAGAAGATGAGTGGAAAGAATAAGAGTCGACATGACCGAAGCCGGAATTCACATGGACATCAAAAGTCTAAGAGGGAGGAAACTGCGGAGTGCGAGTGGTGTCCGGTTGATCGAGAGCCTTGCACGCATCTGGCAGCTCTGGGCGGGACCGTCCAACATTGCTGCAACGCCCGCAGTTCGTCGGTTATCGATGGCGAACGCCCCTGGAGCCAACTCCGAGATGGCAGCGACTGATGTAGAAGCTGCGCTGGAAATTGGGGATGATGAGCCTTTACTCTCTCCCCCCCTCCCCCCGCTGAACGAAGAAAGCGAACAGGAATCGATCGGTGGAAAAGCGACGATCGCCCCATCACCCGCAGGGCTAAGGGCGGGGTGACCAGTCCGGACGAATGCCCGAAGCAGTGCAATGGTTAACGAGGAATCGGATACGATGGCGTTGCCGTCGGGCGTAGGGGATAGGACCACAGACGTTGAAGAGGGGCGAGGCTGCGGGAGGCAGCGGGATAGGAAAGCAGACCGGGAGACCTCCTGAGATGGTGATCGTTCGTCGAACGAGAACGTATGTGGACGCGGGTCGAAACGGGCAGAGTGGAGGAGGGGGGGGGGGGGTAAACCGAAAAAAATGTGTTAAGTGAGAGTGGAGTGAGGAACATAACCTGCGATCTGAGGCAAGACCGCGTGGTGCCACTTCCCAAGAGAAGGAGTGAGGACTGTGTGTCAGCAGGGACCTGATTTCCCTTCCCTCGCCTCAGCGACGACCTAGCAGACATCTGACAATAATGTAGGGTATAATTCGGCGGTAATTGACCAATGCCGTGAAGTAGTAATTCTGCTGTGATTGTGGTCTTTGCCACGGCCCTGTGATGTGTCAACAATTGTGAAGAACAGACTGCGTGTTAATTCTACTAACCTATTACTGGTAGCTGTGACGAGCGCCATAGCGAGGACGTTGTGTTTTTGAGGGCGTGGGTAGTGTGACGAAATTGTCCATGGCATGGAGAATGTCATTTCCGTTGTATATGTGATCACAGCATATTTAGTTGATCATTTTTAGTGGCAGTTTTTTCAAGAAAACTGATCGTAGATATATTAATGTCGGAAGCCATAAAGCATTCTTTAGCTCTACTACATACAATATATATCATTCATGGGATGGTTCTTTGTGTATAGAGTTGCTTGAATTTCTCATTAAAAATATCTATGTGAAATTTGGCAACACAATATATCAGCAGCATATAGGTATTCCAGAGGGTACTAATTGTGCACCCTGTTGGCTGATCTATATCTGTTCTCTTATGAATATGACTATATGCAAGCGCTTCAAAAACCGATGCATTCAAAGCCCGTTCCTTCTCATTCACCAAACGCTATATAGACGATCTTCTCGCTGTGGATAATCGCTATATAAATGACGCAGTGAAGGATATATATCCACCTTCAATGGATTTGAAGGAAACTACAGACAGTCCTACAGGCACATCATATTTAGATCTATATCTCTATAAAAATGAAGCGGGCCTTCTCTCTCGTCGACAGTATGACACTGATGTCATGGTTTGGCACCGTGCCAGTTTCCGAGTGGGTTTTTCCATGTTTTACATCCGGGTACTGTGGTTTTTATATCCGGGACCTCATCTTACATTCGGGTTTTTCCATGTTTTACTTCCGGGGACCTTGGTTTTACATCCGGGTCCTCATCTACCATCCGGGTTCTTCCATGTTTTACATCTGGGTACTGTGGTTTTACATCCGGGACCTCATCTTACATCCGGGTTTTCCCATGTTTACATCCGGGGACTGTGGTTTTACATCCGGGGACTGTGGTTTTACATCCGGGTCCTCTTCAACATCCGGGTTGTTACTTCCGGGTACTGTGGTTTTACATCCGGGACCTCATCTTACATTCGGGTTTTTCCATGTTTTACATCCGGGTACTGTGGTTTTTATATCCGGGACCTCATCTTACATTCGGGGTTTTCCATGTTTTACTTCCGGGGACCTTGGTTTTACATCCGGGTCCTCATCTACCATCCGGGTTCTTCCATGTTTTACATCCGGGGACTGTGGTTTTACATCCCGGACCTCATCTTACATCCGGGTTTTCACATGTTTTACATCCGGGGACTGTGGTTTTACATCCGGGGACTGTGGTTTTACATCCGGGTCCTCTT
Organism: Hanleya hanleyi; assembly: GCA_036873755.1. NCBI lineage: Eukaryota > Metazoa > Mollusca > Polyplacophora > Lepidopleurida > Hanleyidae > Hanleya > Hanleya hanleyi. The sequence continues at coordinate 18,383 of JAVTVY010003342.1, read as the reverse complement.
CAACATCCGGGTTGTTACTTCCGGGTACTGTGGTTTTACATCCGGGACCTCATCTTACATCAGGGATTTTCCATGTTTTACATCCGGGGACTCTGGTTTTACATCCGGGGACTCTGGTTTTACATCCGGGAACTCATCTTGCACCCGGGGACTGGAACATCCGGGTAAAACTATGTTGGCCCATAAAAGCCAGAATTTTTTGGGCATTGCTTCATTCATCGGCCTATCTGCCTGACCGGGACCTACTATCTACATTCCTGCCTGCCTACCTGACCAGGACCTATCTGTCTGCCTACCTGTCTGAACCTGACCAGGACCTGCCTTCCTGCCTGACCAGGACCTGCCTACCTGCCTGCTTGAACCTGACCAGGACCTGCCTGCCTGCCTGACCAGGGCCTACCTTCCTGCCTGCCGACATGGACCCAAATCCTTAGACGTATGTGGAATGTATGCACTAACCTTCAACAGGAGAGCGATCTATTGCGCGCCTAAATATTGAGGCGAGCGGCCTATTGCGTGCCGCAATATGAAGGAGGGCGGTCTATTGCTTGCCTGAATAATGAGGCGAGCGCTCTATTGCTCGCCTAAATATTGAGGAGAGCGGTCTATTGCTCGCCTAAATATTGCGGAGAGCGGTCTATTGCTCGCCTAAATATTAAGGAGAGCGTTCTATTGCTCGCCTGAATAACGAGGCGAGCGGTCTATTGCTTGCCTAAATACTGAGGAGAGCGGTCTATTGCTTGCCTAAATATTGAGGAGAGCGGTCTATTGTTCGTCTCACTATTGAGGACAGCAGTCTTGTTCGCCTCAATATTGAGGAGAGACGGGGTATGTCTATTGCTCGACAATATTATTTTTGTGTGTGAGATTGTTGCTAGGGAGGGCTGAGTCTGGTGTTTTTTGTTCGTGCATAAGATAGAAAGTTCCTCTTTCGAGAGAGGTAGTGGCCGTGAAAACGGCCGTTGGAATTTACTCCTCCACAGCCAGTTGCATGTGTTTCAGCGTCACTGTGTGATGCAGGGCGATGATGGAGCATCGGTTGGCTCTTTCGAAAAGGTCGACCAAGTAAGATTCGCAGGCCTCCTGCAGGGCGCCTATAGCCATACTCTGGAATCGCACATCTTTCTTTATATGTTGGGTGATTTCACGGACCAGACGTTGGCAGTGAGCTGCTTTCGGAGCACCTTTCCTCCTATCCATTTACGGGGTGTGTGCTTCGTACGAGCCATGTTGAAGTTGGTGAAATTAGCCGCGTTCCAGACGAAGCAACGCTCTGTTTTTGTCGGGTTTACCAAGGGTAAACCCTACATTAGTATCACTCTTCAGTTTTTCTTTTTTCTTCTGCACATGTGTAGTTTTGATCTCCTGCCCGGAGACTGTTCTCATTTGATGCCCCTTACAGCATTCATATTTGCCGGTGACCGAATTTCGCCAGATTGGAACGAGGTCAGACAGCATTTGCGTACACTTCGCCATCCATAAGATGGCTTGCGAATCGTGTGTCTCCATTATTGCGGAGCGATATCCGGTACTTTACCGGATTCTGTTCGGCCTTCATCCGGCGGAGAACAGACTCGAGATATCTGATAAATTTCAGGTTTTCATACCACTTTTGAAACAGATATTGCCTGGGCTTACAAAATATATAGGTATGTATAACTTTCGTGTCATCCAAGAGGTGTGGTGGATCTGAAATTTTGAACAAGTAGTTCATCACATGACTCGAAAATGGCGACTTACGTTGGGGTTACGTCGGTAGACTTTAGCTGATTGGCTGACGAAGTCACGTGGTATTGATTTATGAAAATTCCGTCTCCCAGTTGACGAAAGTAGGCTGAAAATGGATACACACGATCCCAGGGTCAGTCTTACCGCGTATAGATGACCGAGATGGTTACAGGTTGGGTCAGACAGCTCATTTACATATTTTGTGTAGTCCATTGGTTGAACTAAGCTCGTGACTCTTTCCCGCTGAATAGTTATTCAGATTTTGTGACGTGTATTGGTCGAGGTCAAAATGTCGACAGCTGATTGGCTCACGCTCTTGACATCTGTACTAATTTACATATCCAGAACTGCCACCATTGGTCAAATTGCAGTGACATGTTCTTCTCTTGTGAAATGATGAGGACGGTCGCGTTGCTTTGGAGTTTAGCCTAGGGCGAATGAAAACGGTTGAGACTGGATGATTATAAACTGTGGTTGTCCCGTCACGATGAGAGGACAGCCACGTGCACGGTGTGTCAAACAAATGTGATCTGTCCAATTTGGTCGAGGGTGCTTTGAGGAGCCATGTACAAAAACTACAGGGCACAAATTGCGCATGAACAGAAAAATCAGGGACGGTCAACACATGGACAATGCGGCATTTACTACACCCGAGACAACAACGACAATAAATGAGACTGCTGTGCCCGCCCGAGCTTCAACTTCTACCTCGAACGGTGAGACGACCGTACGCGTGGCCGTATGAAAAACTTATGAGTTGAAGTATTGGAAACTTTAATCAGCTGTTGAACTGTGCACATCACCTGTTGGTTTCAAGTTCAAACTTATGCAGACCTTGGTGAGGTCATGCTGATTGCTCAGAAATTTTCGATTTTTTTAAATATGCTGTATTTTTCTGCCTTACAAGTAACTATGAAACAAAAGTCTTGAGTTTTTTTTCATTCATGTGTACACTGGTAAGACTACATTAGGTGTCCAATAATTTCATCACATCCAGTGCAGAAAATGATTGATTTCTTCTCCAATCTCGCTATTGAGAGCAATAAATAGAATTTACATTTAAATACACATTATTTTTCATTTATTGAAGTGGGAAGTGCAATAAAATTATTATAAATCGTAATGCAGTTTAACCAGTGTGCACCTGACATGCCAGAAGGGATTAACCATTTCCTTGTAAGAAACTTGCAGTGTTTCTATATGTTTATTCTTGCTTGGATAAAGCCTGGTGATAGGTATTTCAATATGACTTAGTGATTCAAACCTGCCGTACCGGCCGTATTTTGCACATTTCGGTGCATTTACAGTCGACATTTTCTCTTGTTGCAAAATTATGACACCTTTAACCAAAATCATATTTAGACTTATTTGTTGTCCAAAATAGCTAAAATTGGTTTTGGTTAAAGGTGTCCTATTTTTGTAACAAGAGAAAAGCTGCACCGAAAAGTGCATAAAAATATGAAAAGAAGCCAATGTACCAATTTGGTGCGCCATAAATCCGTTTTCGTGCATTTGCAGTCCTTCATTATTTTTTGTCTTTGAAAGTTTGGCCCTACAAACCGAACAGCTTGAGGACGATTCCCTATGTAAAGCGAACACCACCTTTATTCCTTTAAATGATCACAAATATGGGACTAATAAACCCCTCTGATGCAAGTAAACCCGACATCAGTACTTTAAGTACTTTGATTATAGCCTAGCACGGACGTCAGCGAAATTCTTCCTTCACTCATCCAATTTTGTCTTGCCGACGAGAGACGTTGTTTTTCTTTGCCAGTCTACAAGGCACGCTAAATTTTGAAGAAATGGGGGTACATCTCTAAAAAACAATAGGCTTCAGCCTTGGAACGCTATAATATAGCCCTGCGAATTCCACAAGGCTGACTTATTGGAAAGTGTCATTTTTTCGTTTCAAAGCCGAAATTTTGCGAGAGTCTGAGCTTTCGGTAGTCTAAATGGCACGCTAAATTTTGAATAAACCGGGGTACATGTCTAAAAGAAACTATAGGCTTCAACCTTGTCACGCAAATCCCTGCAAATTCCAGAAGGTTAACTTATTGGAAAGTGTCATTGGTTGCTCCCATAAAAAAGTGTGAGTGTTCAATGAGAAAAAAATAGGGCGAAAACTACTAAGTGAATACAGAGTTTGATCGTTTGGAAAACTATCATTTGTCAAATCATTTGAATACCTGCATTTGACGATAAAATTGAGAAATACGGGGAGTAGTAGACAAAGGGGGGAATTCGGAAGTACTGACCATGCCCGGGGCACTTCAAGGTTCATATCAGGGCATTAACGCCTATGTTGGTTTTCTGGGCATTGATGGGTTACATTTGGCCCCATCCTAGACCACTGGTTGGCTACTTTCCAGCCCATTCATTGACTGGGCATATTCAACACATTTAAATTCCCTTTTAAAGCTCTAATTTTATCCTCTATCTCCTTTTCAATTTTAATATTTTCATTCTTCTTTCGACTTCCATATTCTATTGTCTTACCACAAATTTCATTCAATTGTATTTCAAAAAACACTCGTTTACAGATAAAATAATATCATTTTCCGTTTTCTCGATAGAATATTGTTCCACAGTAGTATTTATAGCAGATTTTACTTCATTTACATATCTAACATCCTTTAAGAGAGAGTTGTTGAATTCCCACGTGCCCCTACCCCGTTGGAATTTCGAAAACTTACATGTTATAGTTGTAAGGAAATGATCTGATTTATATTTGGGATGGATTTCCGCATTGTCTACAAATGGAATAGAGTCTGACGATATTAAAAAAATAATCCAGACGAGATTGTTCGAAAGTTTTTTTCTGCATCCAAGTAAACCTATACATTTTCCTTCCCCATAAACTTCCCATGTATCTATCCATTCCTCAGTTTCTATCAAGTTCAGTACAGTATCTCGTGCGTGTGGGTGATTGACATGTAAATAGTTCTGCGTGTCAATATTCGGATCCAATACCAGATTCCAGTCACCACATACAATCGAGTAATCGTTTTCAAATTTTTGTATAATAGTCTGAAGTTCTTTAAAGAATTCAGGCGACTCGGTATTCGACCCGTAGATGTTGACCAGCGTTGTCTATATTATCATTAATTTGAATATCAATTGCCTGTCTTCCTTAGTTCTAAAGACCTAAAACTCAAAATTCTTGTTAAAAAGTATTGCTACACCACGGGATTGACTATCACATGAACTAAAATAGCATTCAGAATCCCATTCAGAGCGTACTCTCTTTTCTAAGTCGGAATCAAAGTGGGTGTCCTGCAAGCAGCATATAGAATAGCCCTCTGTATGCAAACGATGTAAAATATTCCTTCTTTTCAACTTGTCACCCCGTGCTTCACAATTGACAGATGCTATCGTCACATATTCAGCCATTTCCCAGTACAAATGGGTTTACATTCAACGGATCAACACTACATTCCCAAAATACATGTATCGTATGACAAAAGACTAAAACCAAAAGAAAAGAAAAAACATCGTAACATACAAAAATCAATCATATAGTATACATTCAAAAGTGGCATATTTTTCATCGTACTGGTAAAAATCTATATAATCCTTCCGGTACCGTGGTTCAGCACCAATCATTATATAGTAAATTATTTAGTGTCTTAGATTTGATAATCAAATATCACAGAAGGACAACAATTCAAACCATAACCAAGTTCATGTTGAATGATATAAAATGATAACTCCACTCGAGTCTTCATATTCAGCAGATTTAAGAAGCAATACATTTCACCAACCATTACCAATATGTATTTCTTCTCATTTTTTTTGCCTGATAGTGAGATGACCGATACCATGAGACGTGGAGAAGACTTTCCAGCAGATGATCCAGCTGCGCCTCCGGATGAAGCATTGCCGGAAGACCAGCCTGTGAGTGCAGTGTACCGACGCCACTGGAACACGATACGCCATTGTTTTCACCGTCACCATCGCCTATTGGACTTGTATAGTTTCCGGCTGGATGATCTCACGCATCTTTCTACGCCAAAAAGAGACGGATCAGCTGCGATATTTTTACCCTAGTAATAACAGACATGTGTTTGACCAGCCATTCACGGTCACGGACGCTATTTATCTCGAGCCCATCTTCGAGCAACTCACTACGTTAGATCCGTTGTAAAGGGCGCGCCTGCAACGTCCCAACACCAAATGAACTGTGGAAATGGTGACCAACGTGACATTTTTCGTGACCAAATTGAGAGATCATCCAATCGGCGCTTCTGTCGTTCTGCCGCCTTGGCTGGCCCATCGAAAACGACTGTATTCGTTAACGGGAGGCGCCCCTAGAAAGACCGGAAATGTCTGTTTCGGCGTTTGGCCGTTCATTTGGACCAGTGTAATCCCCGAGCTTGTGATAGAGTGGCCAACTGCTATTGGGAAAAGTATCTAGAGGAACAAGACATAGACGCGCGGCAGTTCCGAGGAGTGCCATTCAAGTATTTGGATGTCGTGGAATTGCTTTTCCAGGTGAATATCTTTGTGCATCGTTTAATACCTCAATTTGTGGCTGAATTGGTCCATCGGTCAACAGAACGTTATGCATCCACCATGAAATCCTACAGTTGTGCCTAATGTCACCGGGTGTTTGATCGGTCGTCCAACTTACATCAATCGTCTGGTCCGTCAGCACGAGAAGACTTGTGACAATATTGTGAAACGGAAATTTCCTGGTGGTATGTACCATAACACGCCTACCATCTTCGAAGAGCTGGCTGATGAGGGGATTGTGATACCGGAAGAGGACCGCTATTTTCCATACCGGGCGTGTTACGATTTCGAGGCGATTTTGGAACCCATGAACTACCTCAGCCAAAACGCAGTGGACGCAGCGTCATATTCCCCTGAGTGCCACCAACATGTCCGGCTATGACGCTGCGCCCGTATGTTTCGTTTCCTCCGGGGATCCTCATGACCTGATTACCCGGATGATGGTATATTTAGAGGAAGTGAGTGCGGCCAATACGGAATTGTTGGTGTCCAAGTTCCAACACGTACGGGACCAAGTCGATGATCGGATGCCTATACCCGGTGTATCGTTCGGCGACGATGAAGTGTCGGAGTCGGAGTCGGAGTTGGAGACCAGTAAGCAGGACATTCAACCGCAGGATGTAGCCTTACCCAAGCCGTACGCGGAAAAATTGAAGGCCCGATTTCTACAATACTTGTCCCAGTTACCCGTCCTTGGCTTCAATTCGGGCCGATACGATCTCAACATAGTGAAGGAATTTCTATACTCCTGTTTTGGCCAGTCAAACTACCTAGCTCCCAATTATAGATATGATCAGTGGGTGAAGGCCTATGACAGTGCACAAACCAAAAGGAGGTTCCCTTACACGTAGATCGCCGACTGTCCATCGATGAGTTTGCCCTTGTATATGGAACACCCACCGTATTTCAATTTTACGGGCGCTATTGACACGACCACCAATGTAAGCTCAGTGCTGGACACTACAACGAACGACGCGGGAAATCGGCTGAAGTGATAGACAACGGAGATTACATTAAAGAGTTGGATTATGCAGACGGAAGTGATACACAACGGAGATTACATTGAAGAGTTGGGTTACCATCTTATCGAACTGTGGGAGCGCGAATATACGAGTTGTCAGAGCATTTTCCATCATAGCTCTCTAGATTTGTATCTAATACCGCTTATGCCGGTGCTAGGGCCGTGTGGTCATATCTTCCAAGTTGCCACATGAACAGGCACTATAAAAGCGTATCTGAGATACAACACAGATCACGAATCGTTAGATTCTTGGTATGTGCTTTAGAATAGGTTAACCGGAAGACTATACTGTGAAATCATGTAGCTCTGTCAGTATGTCGGCACCTCTTCCCACTCCCCTTATATGTGTTGTAATTTCACACCATGCGCCAGACCCTCCCACACTTACGCGACTTCCTCAAAGCGCGAGAGTACCCGATTAGTCGCCGGCGACTCCTGACTACGCCACAGATACTCGATGCAGTTAGTACCGAGGCACCCTATGGTTTCGTGGAATGTGCCCTCCATGTCCCCGAATGCCTTGAGCCACGGTTCGCCGAGTGCCCACCTATTTTCAAGAACAGAGAGGTGAGACGAGTCGACATTGGAGAGACCATGGGGGCCTACGCTAAGGAATATCACTGCCTTCCCCAACTCCGCTGCATGCTGACTGGTAGTATGTGGGCTGAAAAAATCTTGCTGGGCACCCCACTCCTGCGATGGGAATGAGCCATGGCCTCGAAGTGACGCGAGTCTACCAAGTGATACAGTATGTACCGAACGCCTGTTTCACCGACCACGCAAACACCGTGACGTCTACCCGTCGTCAAGGGGTTAAGGATCGCAGTAAAACCATTATCGGCGAATCCTGGAAACTGACGGGCTACTATGGGAAAACTGTTACCAACCAAGACAAGCACGTCAAAGTCAATATCTGCACCTCTCAACAAGCGCGCAAAAAGATCAACTCGCCACTGTTTCGGTCCGTCGACGTCATCGATGACGACACGTATGAAGTCACGTCAGCCAATAGGGTCATTCATTACAAATTCGATGTATGGTGTACCAGGTGGCCAAACTACGGATGCTGCAATTTTTGTACGATTTCATGCACGTGTATTTCGATGCCTCTGACTGGCAGTTGATAGAAATGGATACGAAATCTGCCTACATGGCTGTCTCTAACGCAGATTGGGAGTCACTCGTGCCACCGGAGATACGAACCCAGTATAAGGCGGAACGGGACAAGTGGCTGCCGAGAAAAGACGACTACACCTACGACAAGTGGACTCTGGGGCTGTTTTAGTTAGTGGAGTGGTGATGCCAGGATTGCCCTGTCGTCCAAGACGTACTATTGTTACGATGGAGACCAAAACAACAAGTTCAGCTGCAAAGGGGTCAACCGGCGCGACCCTGTCATCGACAAAGCCCTCTACCTGGACAGGCCAGTGCCAGTGGAACCAACAGAGGATTCCGGGTCGTCGACAACCAGATGCGTTCGTACATCCAGCAACGGGATACCTTCACATTTTTCTACCTGAAACGCAAAGTCCTTCCAGATGGGTTTAGTACGGCGTAACTGAACTTGCGAATACTACTACTACATATATTGTCCCTAACCGATGACATCAGTGAACTATACCCGGACTCTATGAATAATGTACATACATAGATATTTGAACTCTAAGTGAACTCGAATTACTCTATATACAATACGCCAGTTCGATGAATTTGTCTAATTGTGAACTGTTATATACTTCATTTTTGTGAAGTTGTGAATAATTACTCTATATACATTACGCCAGTTCGGTGAATTCGTCTAATTGTGAACTGTTATATACTCCATTCTTGTGAAGTTGTGAATAATTACTCTATATACATTACTCCAGTTCGATGAATTTGTCTAATTGTGAACTGTTATATACTTCATTTTTGTGAAGTTGTGAATAATTTCTCTATATACATTACTCCAGTTCGATGAATTTGTCTAATTGTGAACTGTTATATACTCCATTCTTGTGAAGTTGTGAATAATTATTCTATATACATTACGCCAGTTCGATGAATTGGTCTAATTGTGAACTGTTTTATACTCCATTCTTGTAAAGTTGACTTCGCATATTCTCTATATGCATACGTGTTCACCTTAATTCTTGTTTGCACCAGTTCCACGTTCTTATATACTTGTTCACCTTAAATACTTGTATACACATTCTTGTTCAAGTTACTTGTTCACTAATATAAAACATTCGAACTCCACTTGGGTTTTCATGAAGTTTTTATTGACAGATATTGTATAATACAGTACATATATGGTATAGTAAGAACATATATGGTACAATACAGGACAGATATTATATAATACTGGACAGGTATTGTATAATACAGGACATATATTGTATAATACAGGAAAAATATTGTATAATACAGGACAGATATTGAATAATACTGGACAGATATTGAATAATACTGGACAGATATTGTATAATACAGCACATATATAGTATAGTACATAACATATATGATACAATACAGGACAGATATCGTACAATACAGCACAGATAAGGTATAATACTAGACTGACATTGTATAATACAGGACATATGGTATAATACAGGACAGATATTGTATAATACAGCACATATATTGTATAATAAAGGACAGATGTACAATACAGCACAGATATCGTATAATACAGGACATATATGGTACAATACAGGACAAATATTGTATAATACAGGACATATGTTATAATACAGGACAGATATTGCATAATACAGCAGAGATATGGTATAATACAGGATATATTCACATTTGTCCATTCGGATGCTCCTCCACGAGGGCTTCAAAATAAGACCTCATACTCGTACGACACCATCGGACAACTAGGGGCTCACCTAGACCACAAAAATTCCACTCAGCGCTATTTACCCACTACGCATGTGCAGTGACTTTTTCAAAAAATGCACCGCTTAGCTTCAGGACTCCGCCCATCGTGTTCTACGTGGTGAGACATGAAGAACAAGATCCCACAACCCATATCGCAATGAACATGTGTGAATTGCCCAGTATGGATCTATCCACTGAGCCAGTAGGCCTATGGGCCTATCCAGACCTCCGTGAACTTTTCGAAAAAATTCATCGCTTAGTTTCGGGACCCCGCCCATCGTGTTCTACGTGGTGAGACGTGAAAAACAAGATCCCACAACCCATATCGCAATGACCATGTGTGAATTGCCCAGTATGGACCTATCCACTGAGCCAGTAGGCCTATTGGCCTATCCAGACCTCCGTGAACTTTTCGAAAAATTTCACCGCTTAGCTTCGGGACTCCGCCCGTCGTGTTCTACGTGGTGAGACGAAGAAAGCAAGAACCCACAACCCATAGTAAAATCCACAAAAATGACCACCCCATACCCTATACAGGCATTTTCCCGTATTGATTCAAATGTGCGAATCATTACACTATTGTAGGGATAAAGTGTTCCGCATTTTATATTTTCGGGACAAATCCTCAATTTACATGCACCCACCCATGACTTGATAGGCAGGCCCCGATAAGCTGGAGACCGATATTAGCCCTTTTAGACATGGCTGATAGGGGGTTTCCCATATTTTAGGGGTAAAGTCCGTTTTCCGCTTATATATTTTCGGGACAAATCCTAATTTTACATACACCCACTCCCCCACCCTACCTATCTCAGCAGGCCCCGATAAGCCAAAGACCGATATTAGCCCTTTTGGACAAGGTTGATAGGGCGCTTTTTATATTTTCGGGGACAATCCCCAATTTACATACACCCACTCCCCCACCCATGACTTGATAGGCAGGCCCCGATAAGCCAGAGACCGATATTAGCCCTTTGCACATGGTTGATAGGAGTTTTCCCTTATTGTAGGGGTAAAGTCCATGTCCCGCATTTTATATTTTCGGGGTCAAATGCTCAATTAACATGCACCAGAATACATGCCCCGTGACCTGCGCACTTCCGTTTTCTCACCCGCGCATGCGTGCGGCCGGGCCGGGGAAAACCCGGTGGGAAACCCGGATGTTGAAGAGGTCCTGGATATAAAAATCAAGGTCACGGATGTTGAAGAATACCCGGATGTTGAAGGTCAGTACAAGTCATGAAATGTCGGGACTACTTTCCCTTCGCGGAGGCTTCTCCCCACGACCGCATCACCGCCAGACCGAATCACCGCGGAGGAATACATGCCCGAAAGGTCACGTGACCGGAAGTGACGTCACCATGGCAACCACGTGAACTGCGCAGCGACCTGCAAAAATTGGAGCTCTCCTGTGTTCGGAGGTAGTTTTTGTTCCCCAATATGCTAATTTTTTAGGTCAAAGGTCAAGTTGAGGCAATATACTGAATGCATACTACTAATGTCCAGTAATCTCCGGAGGTAAATTGACCTTTGACCTAAGACGCCAATTCTACCTTGAATGCGCCCCAGTCACTTCAGTGTGAAGTTTTACCTAAGCATATCACTACTTGTCAGTGGTATATACCCTATACAGCGAGGCAGGAGAATCCCCATGACACATGCGGGATACTAACCTGTAGTTCCGGCACCAAAGACGGGTACGTTTAGCCATCTCAGCCACGCCACTTACATAATATTAAATCAAGGAAATACCCCCAATATATACTTTTATACCAGCCAGTGGATAGCAAGGTGTCGATGACCAATACCAAAGAGAGAGAATAATCCCTTGTGTATCAGGTTTGATAAATATTCCGTGTAGAATTCATAATCACATCATTCCAATTAGAAATAACATATTTATTATATGCATAATTTTTCTAAATAAACGTTTGCAATGACATATTTGATCTCAGAGAACTGATAAATATAATCACCTTTAGCAGTATTTCGGTATGTCAATCGTTGGCATCTATTCAACATACCCGACAGTTTTGAGCGTGGAGATAGCACGAATACGTCTTTTCTCGTCAAGTTCTCATATCAAGACACCAAACTAGCAGAAACACCGAATATTCAGGTGAAATATGACGGCATTCCATGTTCTCTAAATAACGCTGGCAGTTGATTAGCTTAGAGTCATTCCATTGAGATCAACTGTCTCACGCAATAGGACTGTCTCCGTCATCAGCGAGCTCGACAGACGATACAGTTTCATATTTATACTGATTTAAAGATCGCCAAACTCTTTAGCAAGTGAGTAGAATGATTAGTGAAAAACTAATCTTCACTTTTGTCGGACAGCTTATGCTTTAATTATCTTATAAATAACCATAATGTCATCGCGAGAACCTAGTCACGCGACATTCGGTATCTTATACGATGACACGCCGGAACTCCACCAATCGGTGATGATACCGTCCATCGATCTCCGACAGACTCTACCATCACCAATTCAACATATTCGATAAATATTTTATATTACACAATCATAAATGCATCATATATCTTTAAAAAGCAACAACAACAGCAATAATAGTCTCGACCACAGCGACAACCACCAGGATTCGCCAGAGGTAAATCAACGGACGTTTGGGAACGGAGTGCGGAGTAGTGCTTGCTGGTCGTGGGGCAACGAGGGTCACTACCGGACGGACTTTCCAGATGTATCCAAGACATACGATTCCAAACCACCGAGATCGCCCAGGAATCCTACCAATGTTAATTCTTCCGGGGCAGCCGGACCCTATCTACCCGCCAAAATCTGGCCAGTAAAGATGTGCTGTTGTGTTGACAGGAGGGCGTCAATTTCCCTCCTAATCGGCTCAGACCAGCCTTGAGCATCCCGTCCTATGCTAATGTTCATATGACTGACGGTACGCTGATGCCTCTGAAAGGTGAAGCTGATATTTAAAACACTGTAGACGGTACCACAAGAACACAGAAGATGATAGTCGGAGATGTGACAGTGGACGCCCTCCTGGGGTACGACTTTCTCAGGACCCACTGTACCAAGATGGACACGGAACAGCACCGGGTCAAGAATGGTGGCAGTTTCGGCCGATGCGAGGTCGTATAGAACGCAGGCTGTTACCGTGGATCCAAGACCGTGGTAGAACAGCGGCAGATATTAGGCGACCCGCGCATTATCAAGATTATGCTATAGTATGTCAACCGAAATAAGTGGGCATTAGCCGGCGATCTAGGTGTTCGCGGCTTTCTAACTCACGGCCTTCCAACTCAGGCATGCCATCGTATGGTGGATCAATGCCATTACTTATCCTCATGTTTTTCTCCAAGATTGCAGATGGAGAAGATGAGTGGAAAGAATAAGAGTCGACATGACCGAAGCCGGAATTCACATGGACATCAAAAGTCTAAGAGGGAGGAAACTGCGGAGTGCGTGTGGTGTCCCGTTGATCGAGAGCCTTGCACGCATCTGGCAGCTCTGGGCGGGACCGTCCAACATTGCTGCAACGCCCGCAGTTCGTCGGTTATCGATGGCGAACGCCCCTGGAGCCAACTCCGAGATGGCAGCGACTGATGTAGAAGCTGCGCTGGAAATTGGGGATGATGAGCCTTTACTCTCTCCCCCCCCTCCCCCCGCTGAACGAAGAAAGCGAACAGGAATCGATCGGTTGAAAAGCGACGATCGCCCCATCACCCGCAGGGCTAAGGGTGGGGTGACCTGTCCGGACGAATGCCCGAAGCAGTGCAATGGTTAACGAGGAATCGGATACGATGGCGTTGCCGTCGGGCGTAGGGGATAGGACCACAGACGTTGAAGAGGGGCGAGGCTGCGGGAGGCAGCGGGATAGGAAAGCAGACCGGGAGACCGCCTGAGATGGTGATCGTTCGTCGAACGAGAACGTATGTGGACACGGGTCGAAACGGGCAGAGTGGAGGGGGGGGGGTAAACCGAAAAAAATGTATTAAGTGAGAGTGGAGTGAGGAACATAACCTGCGATCTGAGGCAAGACCGCGTGGTGCCACTTCCCAAGAGAAGGAGTGAGGACTGTGTGTCAGCAGGGACCTGATTTGCCTTCCCTCGCCTCAGCGACGACCTAGCAGACATCTGACAATAATGTAGGGTATAATTCGGCGGTAATTGACCAATGCCGTGAAGTAGTAATTCTGCTGTGATTGTCGTCTTTGCCACGGCCCTGTGATGTGTCAACAATTGCGGAGAACAGACTGCGTGTTAATTCTACTAACCTATTACTGGTAACTGTGACGAGCGCCATAGCGAGGACGTTGTGTTTTCGAGGGCGTGGGTAGTGTGACGAAATTGTCCATGGCATGGAGAATGTCATTTCCGTTGTATATGTGATCACAGCATATTTAGTTGATCATTTTTAGTGGCAGTTTTTGTCCCCCGCCGCAACGCGGCCGGGGACTTTAAAATGGTTCTTGCTTCTATGTGTCCGTGCATGCACGGACATGTCCGTGCAAATATTTAGTAAGCAATAACTTCTAAATGCTTTGTCGGATTCCTCCGAAATTTGGCATCTGCATTCTTTGCGACAAGACGTCTCTTGGTATTACGTTTCAGCAAGATCCGCCTGTAGGTGGCGCCACTGGGGTCTTGCTTCTATGTGTCGTGCATGCACGGACATGTCCGTGCAAATACTTCGTAAGCAATAACTTCTAAATGCTTTGTCGGATTCCTCCGAAATTTGGCATCTGCATTCTTTGCGACAAGACGTCTCTTGGTATTACGTTTCAGCAAGATCCGCCTGTAGGTGGCGCCACTGGGTCTTGTTCCAATCTTTAGTGCATGTCCGTGGATGTTCGTGCAAATGCTTCGTAAGCGATAACTCCTAAATGCTTTGTCGGATTCCTCCGAAATTTGGCATCTGCATTCTTTGCGACAAGACGTCTGTTGGTATTACGTTTCAGCAAGATCCGCCTGTAGGTGGCGCCACTGGGTCTTGTTCCAATCTTTAGTGCATGTCCGTGCAAATACTTCGTAAGCGATAACTCCTAAATGCTTTGTCGGATTCCTCCGAAATTTGGCATCTGCATTCTTTGCGACAAGACGTCTGTTGGTATTACGTTTCAGCAAGATCCGCCTGTAGGTGGCGCCACTGGGTCTTGTTCCAATCTTTAGTGCATGTCCGTGGATGTTCGTGCAAATGCTTCTTAAGCGATAACTCCTAAATGCTTTGTCGGATTCCTCCGAAATTTGGCATCTGCATTCTTTGCGACAAGACGTCTGTTTGTATTACGTTTCAGCAAGATCCGCCTGTAGGTGGCGCCACTGGGTCTTGTTCCAATCTTTAGTGCATGCCCGTGCAAATACTGCGTAAGCGATAACTCCTAAATGCTTTGTCGGATTCCTCCGAAATTTGGCATCTGCATTCTTTGCGACAAGACGTCTGTTGGTATTACGTTTCAGCAAGATCCGCCTGTAGGTGGCGCCACTGGGTCTTGTTCCAATATTTAGTGCATGTCCGTGGATGTTCGTGCAAATGCTTCATAAGCGATAACTCCTAAATGCTTTGTCGGATTCCTCCGAAATTTGGCATCTGCATTCTTTGCGACAAGACGTCTCTTGGTATTACGTTTCAGCAAGATCCGCCTGTAGGTGGCGCCACTGGGGTCTTGCTTCTATGTGCACGGACATGTCCGTGCAAATACTTCGTAAGCAATAACTTCTAAATGCTTTGTCGGATTCCTCCGAAATTTGGCATCTGCATTCTTTGCGACAAGACGTCTCTTGGTATTACGTTTCAGCAAGATCCGCCTGTAGGTGGCGCCACTGGGTCTTGTTCCAATCTTTAGTGCATGTCCGTGCAAATACTTCGTAAGCGATAACTCCTAAATGCTTTGTCGGATTCCTCCGAAATTTGGCATCTGCATTCTTTGCGACAAGACGTCTGTTGGTATTACGTTTCAGCAAGATCCGCCTGTAGGTGGCGCCACTGGGTCTTGTTCCAATCTTTAGTGCATGTCCGTGGATGTTCGTGCAAATGCTTCTTAAGCGATAACTCCTAAATGCTTTGTCGGATTCCTCCGAAATTTGGCATCTGCATTCTTTGCGACAAGACGTCTGTTTGTATTACGTTTCAGCAAGATCCGCCTGTAGGTGGCGCCACTGGGTCTTGTTCCAATATTTAGTGCATGTCCGTGCAAATACTGCGTAAGCGATAACTCCTAAATGCTTTGTCGGATTCCTCCGAAATTTGGCATCTGCATTCTTTGCGACAAGACGTCGCTGGTATTACGTTTCAGCAAGATCCGCCTGTAGGTGGCGCCACTGGGTCTTGTTCCAATCTTTAATGCATGTCCGTTCATGTTTGTTCAAATCCTTCGCGAGCGATAACTTTCGAACAATTTGTCGGATTTCTTCGAAATTTGGTAAATGCATTCTCTGCGACAAAACACCGTTGGTGATGCGTTTCAGCAAAATCCACCCGGAGGTGGCGCCACTAGAGTTCATTCCATTATTCCATGCTGCAAGTGATAACTTAGAAACACTTGGTCGAATTTCTTTGAAATATCCTACATATGTACCTTTCTGGGTAACATGAGAAACGTTGCGGCTCATCGAATTCTTCTCAAATTTGGCATGCATTTACCATGCCAGGAGCTGTTGCTTGGGATTGCCTTTCGCTCACTTGCACTCACAGGTGGCGCCACCTGGTGGCAACATCACAAATTCGTTTCCGGGTAATTACAACACATATAAGGGAAGTGGGAAGAGGTGCCGACATACTGACTGCGTCACATGACTTCACAGAATAGTCTTCTGGTTAACCTATTCTAAAGCACATACCAAGAATCTAACGATTCGTGATATGTGTGTATCTCAGGCACGCTTTTATTGTACCTGTTCATGTGGCAACTTGGATGATATGACCACACGGCCCCTAGCACCGGCATAAGCGGTATTAGATACAAAACTAGAGAGCTATGATGGAAATGCTCTGACAACTCGTATACTGGTAATTGATGAGCTGTTTCGCTGTGACAACTCGTACATTGGAGATTGGTGAGCTGTATCGTCGTCAGATGTAAATGACGGCATTTAACACAAAAAACTAGTCTGTAAGGCCCGATGTCGACCCAGCATCAACTTCCCACAAATGCCAACATATATCAAAGACCAAAAGGTCTGTGCAGGGGGCGGGCCTCGGGGACGAAACGTCCACCAGCAGAATCTCGCCATATACAGGAAAAAAATTACAACACATATAAGGGAAGTGGGAAGAGGTGCCGACATACTGACTGCGTCACATGACTTCACAGAATAGTCTTCTGGTTAACCTATTCTAAAGCACATACCAAGAATCTAGCGATTCGTGATATGTGCTGTATCTCAGGTACGCTTTTATTGTACCTGTTCATGTGGCAACTTGGATGATATGACCACACGGCCCCTAGCACCGGCATAAGCGGTAATAGATACAAATCTAGAGAGCTATGATGGAAATGCTCTGACAACTCGTATACTGGTAATTGGTGAGCTGTTTCGCTGTGACAACTCGTACATTGGAGATTGCTGAGCTGTATCGTCGTCAGATGTAAATGACGGCATTTAACACAAAAGACTAGCCTGTAAGGCCCGATGTCGACCCAGCATCAACTTCCCACAAAATGCCAACATATATCAAAGACCAAAAGGTCTGTACAGGGGGCGTGCCTCGGGGACGAAACGTCCACCAGCAGAATCTCGCCATACACAGGAAAAAATTACAACACATATAAGGGAAGTGGGAAGAGGTGCCGACATACTGACTGTGTCACATGACTTCACAGAATAGTCTTCTGGTTAACCTATTCTAAAGCACATACCAAGAATCTAAGGATTCGTGATATGTGTTGTATCTCAGGCACGCTTTTATTGTACCTGTTCATGTGGCAACTTGGATGATATGACCACACGGCCCCTAGCACCGGCATAAGCGGTATGAGATACAAATCTAGAGAGCTATGATGAAAATGCTCTGACAACTCGTATACTGGTAATTGGTGAGCTGTTTCGCTGTGACAACTCGTACATTGGAGATTGGTGAGCTGTATCGTCGTCAGATGTAAATGACGGCATTTAACACAAAAAGACTAGCCTGTAAGGCCCGATGTCGACCCAGCATCAACTTCCCACAAAATGCCAACATATATCAAAGACCAAAAGGTCTGTACAGGGGGCGGGCCCCGGGGACGAAACGTCCACCAGCAGAATCTCGCCATATACAGGTAAAAATTACAA